>PVHP010007168.1:27500-57765 GCA_004024765.1 Zapus hudsonius
ACAACATATTTAGAACTGTGAAGATAGTACTACGTAGAAAATGAAGTTTACACTTTTGTCAGATTAAGTATAATTACAAGAGTTGAACACTAATCAAATTTGTAAGTTATGCAAACAATCAAAATGGGAAAAACAGATATTTAACATCCAAATGTTGCTAGCTTTCAAAATATAATGAAATCATTCTTAAATAGCTTCTTATAAAAGTAGATGTAAGAGCAAGCCTAATGTCCACATGGGGCCCTATCAACCACAGCCACCATTCTGGAAAATAAGATTTCTCAGTACGCAAATGAAGACCTGATTCATTTCTGAAAATAATTCATGTGCGAACCATGGTGGCTCATGACTGGAAACCTAGTACTCAAGAGACTGAGGCAGGAGGATTACTACAAGTTTGAGGCCACGTATGTAGCTTGGGCTACCTAGTAAGTTTGAGGCCAACCTAAGCTACCTATAAGAGCCTCTCATAAACAAACAAAAAATAAACAAAATAAAATTAATGTCAACCCTTAAACTGAAAATAAAATTCATGCTAACATCAAAAATGGTCTTCTTACCTCTGTATATTCACACAATTCTAAAGTGTCTTACATGTAGATATTATTAGCCATTTGATCACCACCTTGTATAGAGACACTGTAACCTCATCAATAAATGCCCTAACTTAACTTGTGCCTGGAGCTGTGGCACCACTAACTTATTGTATTCACCTGACAGTTACCTAAGTCCTTACTGGTTAGCCTGACAGAATGAACCCCAAACAACAAAGCCACTAAATTGGTGATATATAACGGAAGGTGGTGGTCCCTCGGGTCCCTTGATGCCTCTTTCAGCCTAAAGGCTCTCTCCTACTCTAGCAAAATAAGGCTTGACTTCTCCACATTAGCTGCATTTTCCGCAGAGCTACAAGTAAGCAGGTCCTAAACCACATGAATCTAGAAAAGGTTTAAAGTTTCCTAGTCTCAAAAAACGAAAAGCAAAATTACTATTTGACCCAGGAATTCTACTTTGTGGTATATGTCCAAAAGAATTCAAAGTAGAATGGAAAACAACCTTCTGCACTTTCTTGCTTGTAGCAGCATTACTTACAGCCGGCGGAAGTGGAGGATAGAGGAACAGACAGAATGTGGTGTGTGCATACAGTTGAATACTGCTCAGCCTCAAGATGGAAGGACATTCTGAGAACTGCTACACTGTACATGAACCATAAGAACATCATGCTAAGGGAAACGAGCCAGAAACAGAAAGACAAATATTGCCTGATTCCCATTTATATAGGGCATCTAGAGTGATCAAACTCACAGAACACAGAATGATGGCTACCGGGGCCTGGCAGAGGAGGCAATGGGAGTTGTTATTTAATGAGCAGAGTTTTAATTTCCTAGAAAGAAAGAATTCTATTCAGGGCATGGTGGGGCACACCTTTAATTTTAGCACTCAGGATGATGAGGTAGAAGGATCCCTGTGAGTCTGAGGCCAGTCTGGACTACAGAGTGAGTTCCAGGTCAGCCTGTGGTAGAGGAGGCCCTGCTTCAAGAACCAAAAGAAGAAGAAGGAAAGAAAAAAATATTTTAGAAATTGTACAACAATGTGAGTAAACTTCATGCTACTGAACTATACTCCGAAAAACTGGCTAAAGTCAGGGAAGGCAGCGCCTAGTATGCCCAAGGTCCTGGACCCAAGTCCCACCACCACAATAAATAATCATATAACTAAACAGGTCAACACAATGACTTTCTTCTTGTATACATTTTACCAAAATTTAAAATTTAAGAACTTCTTTCCTTTCCACCTTCCCTCCCTTTCTGCCTTCCTTCTCTCTTTATTACACAAATAAAATATGAATACCATCTTGTGGATGAAGATTTCCCCAATATGTAACTGCCAGTCCTCCTTTATCTCTCCCCAGGAATAGCTGCTTTATCATTTGACATGCATTTTTTCGTCTTTATCTGCGGCTTTCCTTGCAGGCTCATTCATATACACCTAGACATCTGTGTATAGACATACATTTTCATATACACCTAGACATATGTGTATGCATATATACACACATTTTCATATACACCTAGACACGTGTGTATATACATATATAAATACATTTTTATATCTACCTATACATATATACCTAAGCCTGAATGTGTATACATATATGCATATCACTTTAAAAGGGCCTAATCACTGGGCCTGGATTATTTGCCTGAATACTTTTAGGGTGTTCCATTCCTTTCTTCAAGATCCAAGAAGGTTCTTGGCTTCACTCTGCTTTCTCCCTTCTGTAGCAGAGCCTAGGGACAGTTCTGGAAGGTGCTTGCTGGCTCCATAGGTAGCAGGGACACAGTGGCCATTGCCCCAAACCTCTCGGGCAGAGCTGAAATTTAAGAGCTTTATGCTCAGTATCGTGGCAGCCACCCCACCACCAGAGCCGATGACTAGGAGCAGAAGGGGTTTCTATTGGAAGTCACCCATTTTCATCAGTGCAGTGGGGTGGGCTCTAGCACAAAACATCTCCCACCACATGGGGTGGTGGGGATTTGGGGACACGGTCTTGAGAGGAAGAGAGCAACGGGAAGGCAAAGGGCAAATCCTGTCTGGGAAGAAGTCCCACCTTTCCAAAGTATGAACAATTGTATTGATCTGAGGGAACAAACCCTCATCTCACCCTTTCGCCCTTTCCAAATTGAGATGATAGCACAGTTATGCATTAAAAGATGTATTCAGCCCCAAAGAGCAGGTACGGTCTTACAGCAACTAATATCTGCTAAAATGTACCTGACCGCTTTGGAAATGTTGCGGCAGATTGGTAGAGCCGGGAATAATGAACCGCCGCACCCCATTGAAATGTAATTACACAGCCCTCTTGTTCTTAAACCTATAAGGTGAAAGCAAGATGAATAGGGAAAGGAAAAACCGCTGACCCTTCAAACTTTAATTTACGTTATGCATTCGCTCGCCCTTCTGATAGGTTTCAGAAAGGTCATAATTTAGGGTATTTTGCAGTTGATAAATGATCTGTATGTTTGTGTTCACACGCACCGATTGATTTGTTATAGCCAAAATATTGTTTCTATAACAACCAGAGGGCCTTTAACTAGACAAACGGTGAAGCTGAATGCAAGGGGAGGCCAAGGGAAATCCGGGCCTGCCCAGAAGGGGCTGGCCTTTGCCCAGGGGTCCAGGATGATAGAGTGGGGGTGAGGGTGCAGAGCAGGAGGAGGAGGAGGAGGCTGGAGCAGATGGAGTCATGGCTTTTGTTCTTGGCAGACCACAGTCATGGTCTCTTCAAAGCCTCTCTCTGCCCAGCGTGGGTGGCTTCCACCGAAGCCAAGGCGAGTCATGTCAAGACTTTCAACTTGAGCTCCCGTCGGTGCAGAGTAAGCCAGTGGGGTTGTTAGGGCAATTTTCCCGCCTTTCCAGCCCTGGAAGAGGCTCCTGTTTCCGGGCCCAGTTGATGCATTATGCATCAGGACTGCCTGCAACTGACAGCCCCTCAGCCAACGTCGACTTGAAAAGCAATGGTGCTAATCAAAGCCGACACATTTGAATGTCCAGACACACACACAGAGAAATTTACTAATCAAAAAGTGTATTTCCTAGGGCTGTCTCCAGAGAAATCCGCGGGAAGAAATTGGAATAATTTATTAGCTTACAAGTTTTCGTTGACAGTTAGCCCAAAGCTATTTATCTCTGTAATAGAGAACGTCTCCAATGTGGCAAAATTGACCAAATCAAACAGCTTTGATCAGAAAATGAATCTGGCAAGCCTGCCTGTCGGAGGGTCCCAGGAGAAAGAGGGGAAACAAACAAAAAGATTTAACAAGTGGTCAATAGGAGAAAGAGAGAAAGAGCAAGAGAAAAGGATTTAAGAGAAGAAAAGAGGTGGGGAAAAGAAGGCAGAAAAATAATTTTGCAAAGCCATAGCCCAGGCTCTGGAATGAATTGTTGAAGAAATAAATGATGTTTCACATCATAACATTTAACATGGGGCTTGTGCATTTTCTAAACCTTGCAGCCCAAACTGAGGTGTGATTTTTATGGTAACCTGATGACAAACTGCAGAGGGAAGGGGCTTGGTGCCGCTTGGAGTGGTAGCAGGGAGAACATAAATGCAGGATCACCCTGAGATATATGGATGGCACTGCCTCTCTTTCAGCCCGAGGTGCAGCATTAGATTGCTTTTAGCAGGCAGCGATGATGCTGACTTCACCCCACCTGCCTCAGTGGGCCCGAGGTGCTTGCCATGGATGCTAAGCTGGCTTCTGGGGAAGGAGCTTTAACCACCTGCCGGCTCCCCTCCTCTTCTTCTTATGGCCTGAGTGAGAATATGGGAGTGGAAGAAACCCATGCTGCTCCTTTACCTTCTTCCAAATGATACAGTTATACACAGGTAATCAGGAGAGGGTCTTAAATGTAGCTTTCGAGCCCTGTGGCAGATAGACAAATTAAGAAGGGAACAACCTTTACCTTTACACACCAAGGTGGGTCTCTATCACAAAGGTTCACCAACCAGTCTGTCCCATCCCAAAGATCCTCTGTTGGGGGCCAACAATGGTCCACTTGCCAACACCCAAGCGCATTTACTGCCAAGAGTGTTGCTGTATGCCATGACCGAATAATCCCAAAGATTCTCCACCAGTCAATATATGTGTCCAGTTATGAGTGCTAAAGCCCACCAGCCACAACATCATTCACTTCCTTCTAGAAAAGAATTTTTGTAAGCTCCTTAGGTTGAAAATGTGAACATATGGAGAAATGTTTTCATCACATCCTCTGAGCAAGGACACTGTTTGATGAAGATTTGGAAGGTTGAGGCTAAAGCATCACCCTGAAACCCAAGGACCCAAATGAGACCCCAACTGTCTTGGGGATATTCTTTCCCTATTTTTTATAAACAATGTATATTGGTCTGAATTATTCCTTGCATAGCAGGGGTTTTTGTATAACTTACAGGACAAGTGGGTTGGAGGTATACTTCAATCATAGGGCAGATGCTTAGAAACCCCTGGCTTCTCTCCCTAGCAAGGTGAAAACCAACCCAAGCAAAACCCAAGCTCAAAAAAGCATGCTGTAAAATAGTTGAATACAGATGCTAGAGCTTGTTATCACTGTTTGCTTCATCCTGGGGAGAAGGAGGACTAGTAATTTTCCTAATTGATCAAATCTAACTTAACTGGAGAAGATCCATATCAAGAAACCAAGCTATCTTCCCTGAGTGCTGGCCTACCAGCTGTGATTTAAGTATCTTCTCTACCTCTTCACTCCTTATGCCTCTTTTTTCCTCTTCCTCTCAAGAACTGGGTCACAACCTCATAGATTGAGGCTAGCCAAATACCAGATGCTTCCAGTGGCTGTCTCATTTTGGCCCTGTGCCCTTCCTCGGACATTTGAGGGGAAGATATAGTTGGCATTAAATCCTTTCAGGCTCCCAATTCAGGTTTAAGTCCCCATGTCTGATCCATATGTCTGTGTATTCTTGAAGCTATAACCCCTGGCTAATTGGGTACTAAAGGTGTATCAGCAATTTTGCTTGATCAACCAAGTCCAACTTAATCTGCTCTGTAAAAGGACTTAGTGGACAGTATCTGAAAGTGAAATGATTTCTAAATCATTCAAACAAAGACAATCAGCTTAGTTTCGTGGATAGTTTAGAGGAGCTCAGGGAGAACATTATTTTTGCTCAATCTTAGGTTTGTTTCTATGACAGAAAATAAGGAGCTCAGCTTCACTTGACTAGAATCTGCAGGCCTGTGCGTCGTTGTTATTCAGGATAATGCAAGAACTTGGGTGTTTGGATCAGGTCCTCCTGGGAATGCATCAAAATTGGCTCTCATTTACAAAAATGATGTTACTATTCATTCTGACATAGTGAGGCCACACAGCACCATCACACAATGTCTCACTGCCATTTTCCCTTGGAGCTGCTCTCCAAAGCGCTTGTCCACCTCCTCCACATGCTGCCTCTTCCCAGGAGCACAGTTGGAATGGGACCTCTGCAGAGTCCAGAATGCTCTTCTCTTGGGCCAAACAGAGCAGTCAGGAGTCCTGTTTTGATAATATTCAACTGTCCAGGACGTCTCTACCAAGGATCAAGTCCAAAGTAGGTTTAAAAGCCTCCAGAGTTATTGTAGGAAGATTTCTGCCTCCTCCACCATAAAATGTTCTAAAGTAAGAGAAAGCCACTGACTTATCCAATAAGGAGCTTATTTAAATGATTCCTGGTATAATTGTTCTTATCCTGTGTAATAGATAGTGCCAGACATTAAAGATCCAGAGTGAAGGCCTCAAGGATTCACCAGGGCTGAGAGTAGTAAGTGCCAATCCCAGCAGCACCTGCAGACTGAGGCAGGAAGATCTTTAGTTCCAGATCAGCCTGGGCTGCATAGCAAAGCCCATTCTTAAAACAAACACATAAGCAAGCAAGCAAACCCAGACCACAGTCAATTTAGCCAAAGTGCACCTCAGATCTCAGCCATGTAATTAAAAAATTTTTAATTTAGTTATATATATATGTATATGTATATATATATATTCCCTTCTTCTCTGCTCCCATCTTGCTCTGGGCCCTCATCAGTGGGGTGATGGTATTCACTGTGGGGTCATGAAGGCCCCAGTCAACAGCCCTGTGGGGGTAGCAGGGTGGGAGGGTGTTTCATCCCTCCTTCCTTCTTTCCTTCCTTCCTTCCTTCCTTCCTTCCTTCCTTCCTTCCCTTTGTCATTTTTGTCTTGTAATTTTGTTAAATATTTATCTAACCAGGAAACAATGAATTGTGGGACCCAAACATCCAACAGCTTGGGAACTTCTATCTTGGACCCTGAGGTTCTGAAATAATGAGCTTTTCTAAATCATGTGTCCTAACCCTGACTGCTGCCTGGGATTTAGTATACAGAGGTAGATAAGAAGAAGGATTAGAAGGTCAGGGCATTAGGTGTCAGGATAGATGATTTTGGAAGTTGTTTTCCTGGAAAACATCATTTTTCCCCACAGTTAAAAATTTCCCATAAATCCATCTAACTGTAGAATTAGTTTGAGATTGAAATGTGTTTCATTCTCCTCTGCTTAAAACTAAACCAAGAGCTATGAGTGAAAAATGAAAAAAATTAAATTGATTTTGGAAAAAAAATTTCAAAATCCTGCTCTTCCTCACAAATTTTGCCCATATGTATATATATATGTATATATACATATTTCTTATAGCCTCTAAGTGTTACAATTTCATTTTGTAGTGGGGTGAGCTGGGGGTTAGAATATAGATAATGCCCAGCAAAAATTCCAATGCACCCCAAAGTTTAAAGAGTACCGAGTTCTTGTCTATAAAGTTAAAGAATTAAAATCATAGATAACAAGATAGTAAGGTATAGTGGGAGACTTTATTATTTAAGGGAACATGGGGAGTTACAGAGTTCTCCAGCCACAAGTGTGGGGAAAACACGTGTCAGAGAGTTTAATAGAACTTATGCTGTTCAGCTAAACAAGTAGAAGAAGAAAAAATAACAGAGGGCTCCTATCATGAGAAGGAGAGGTTCATGTGGGAAGAATCTGGAGCCTTCCCCCACCCCAGCTAATTGGCTGGGGTGGGGGTAGGCCTTACCTTTCTAAGGCCAGGAGATTCAGAGGTCCTTCTGCTAGTTTGCCATGTGGGGAAGAGAGCACTTTCTTCTAGGAAAGTTAATTAAAGTTTTCCCCAGGTGAGTCAGAGAGACAGCTGATTGGTTTATATCTGACCAATCAGTTTTAGCACCTAGGTTTTAGCTCTAGATAGACACCTCCCACTCAAGGTGGGGGGGACTGTCTTTGGAGCTGCATGACTATCACAATTTGGCTTAAAAGAGTCTACTTCAAAGCCATTAAAAAATCTTAAATATTTAAATGGCCCATATTAGCTTAATAATGTAATTACACAGTCAGTAAGAAATGAATTTGACTGGATAGGAACCCACTGAAGGACAGGATATGCCCGTCTAAAGTTACGATAACTGAGGCCCCAGCCACACTTGCTACTGTCTTTTTTTTTTCTTTTTGCTACTGTCTTTTTAATTGGGTCTATAGGTATTCTTGAAAGTAAAAGGAAACTTATTTTATTTACCCTAAAATTTGATTATATTTCAGAGACCCACCATAACTAAAAACTGAACATAGACTCTTCTCCGGATCAGCTCATTCTTGCTGGGAGAAATCTTTTTGGTGTATTAACAACCCCCAAGAAGTCTGCCCTTAAACCTTGCTTCTGAGGCTGAAAATGAAGTACCTCCCCAAAGCCAGAGTCACAAAGTCTTCCCATTGTATTCTCTCTCCTAACCAGAAAGAAATGAACATGCTAGCTTTACTCAATCATGCCCCACCCCATCTTTTTTGGTTTTTAATTTTTTGGCTCTAACAGTTCCGCATGTCCGGCAGGAATTACAAAGGTCTGTGGAGAAGTTCCATCTTTCCTCTTACCTTGCATCTCTCAAGTGTAGGCTCTCTGGGCCCATGAGATTCTATACAATGGAACTCCTTCAAAGAAGGCCCAAGAAATTCAGAAAGAATTTTAGTGTTTTAGTTATTTTTGTCTTTGGGGAGGACACTACATGTGGATTAACCAACAACCTTCCCTGCCCCATCCCTCCCTCCTGGTCTCCTGGCAAATGTTTTTGAGCTCTTCGACAATCACTTTACCTAGAATATCTTGGCAACAAGCCTGACAGGGAGGGGGAGGGGAACTATCATCCCCACCTCACAGATATGCCCAAGTGTAGTGATATGCCCAACTCAGAACTGAGAAGAAAACCCATGTTTCTCTGACTCCACACCTACTCTGCCAGCTGCCCTCAAAAGAACAGAAAAGATGTCGTGGTTCTTCTCCTTCTCTTCCTTCCCTTTTCCATCCCCCTCCATCTCCTTCCCCTCCTCCCCTTCTTCCCCCTCCCCCCTTCTTCTTTCTGGTGCTGGGGATCTAATCAATCTGGGGCCTTGTGCATGCTAGGCCCAACTTTACCTCTGATCCCACACATCTAGCCCCTGGCTTCTTATCTTTTTTTTTTTTAATTATTGACCATAATGAGTTACAACATTTAGTGGGCCAACAATGAGTTGTTATCCCAATTCCCCGCTGCCCTCCCCTCCCCAATCCGCTGGATAACCTCCTCCATGGGTCGTCTGGATCAGTCCTTGTGGCAGGGGACCCTGGATAGCCTTGTACTCAGCCAGGTTCTCCTGGCCCTAGTATATTGTTACTGAGGGGTGCCATGCCTCTGGATAGTCTCCCCCACCACAGCTCTCACAATCTTTCCGCCCCCTCTTCTGCAAAGTTCCCTGAGTCATGGTTGGTGAGTATTGAGGCTGCTTTAGTGTTATGAGCTTAGGGGTTTTTGTGTCGAGATTCGTTGGTTTCTGTCTCACTGGCTTATCCTTTGTTGATTGAATGGCTATGGCTGTGGGTCCCTTGTTCATCCAATCATTCTCTGCGGGGTTCCTTATGGATCCTCCACCGTATGACTATGGTGGCTCATCTCTTGCCAGGATCTCAGCTTTCTGCCTGCGGTTGGTTGGTAGGGTTATATGGGCCACAGCTCTTCTTTTAAAAAACATTTTTATTTATTTGCATGCAGAGAAAAGAGAGAGGAGAGAGATAAAGAGAGAGGGGGGGCATAGAGAATGGGCCCGCCAGGGCCTCCAACCACTGCAAATGAACTCCAGATGCATGTGTCATTTTGTGCACCTGGCTTTACAGGGGCACTGGGGAATCAAACCTGGGTCACTAGGCTTTGCAGACAAGTGCCTTAACCACTGGGCTGTCTCTCCAGCTGAGCCCTTGTTTATTCTTAATGAGATATTTGCCCCTACTCCTTGCCATTGTCACCAATGCCATCCATCTTTTGGGTGCATTCTTCATATTGTAGTCGTGTCCTAGGTAGGCGACAAAGTCTATTGATGCTGTGCAGGTGTTACGGCTCTGCTCGCCATAGTCACTCAAAACCCCTGGCAAATAGAGACTCGGCCATTTTGCTATTGGAGCTTAAGTCACCATCTCAATACAGTGCTTCAGGATTCACCCCAGCAAGGTCGAGAGCCTGGGATATCACAACATGACTCTTATATGCTATGGCCCTGAAAGGACATGCAATCACTAACATTTCATTAGCCAAAGCAAGTCACTGGGTCACTCTCAACTTGGAGCCAATCTTCCCACGTGCCTGGAAAAAGACCAGAACCAGAAATCATAGAGAGCTCATATCTAAACATACTCTTTGTCACCAGCAGGCAGGAGCGCTGAGCTGAGAGGCACGGGGCTTTGTCCTAGCACTGGCTCTGCCACTTGACGAGCTTTGTCACCTTGTCCTGTCTCTTAACCCCACTGGCCTCCCACATCCTCTTCTGCAAATGAAGGTTTGTGATAGATGGTCACCTCTCCGATTCTGTGTCAGAACAAATCTATTACCTTTGCTAGATCTCAGAGCCCATGTGGTTGGAATAGGTCAGAAGGGTCATTTCCAGCTAAAGTCAGGCACAGGAAGGAGGACAGAGAGCACTGCAGAAATGGACTCATTTGTGCACACTAGAGGGAAGCCGACTAGTGTCGGCCAGTTCTTCAAGTTTTGAGAGTCCGCACGAGCGTGATGAATGTGTCGAGGATTCCATGTCACACAATATATGTTGTTAACTCACTCTGACAAAGGCATTTTAGCTTTAACTGCTTGTGACAAGAGCTCACAGTCTACTCGTAAATGTGCCTCCCATACAGGTGTTTCTCACTTTATGTAATAGATGTGTTCCCTTTTTAAAAAGTGGCATATAAACTAAATTTCAAAAGCATAAAAATCATTGCTTGGGCTTATGGAAAAATTTATACTAGTCCAGAGATCCAATGACAAAAGTCTTTTGAGAAAGGATGACAAGATCATTCCTGGTTTTACTTTTTCTCTAAGGTGTTCTTTGATAACACCCAGAGTCTCTGGTCCAGAGCATAAACCACAGAAAGCATCAAAAGATACTGGGGAATGAATGTATATCTCACTTAGCTCTCTAGCCATAGTTGCAAAAGGTAGTCATGATGCCTTCCATGGGACAGCACTTTCAGTTGCAAGGTCTTACTTTACCTGGGACAAGGGAGGAAAGATGAAAGTGGGTGTCAGACTAGAATTCTGTTGGTGGCTCTGTTTCTTAGCACTTGTGAGCTTGAACAGATACCAAGGGGCTTCTGGCATCTCACTTGTGAAGTGACAGTGATGCCTACTTCTCTGTATTGTTCAAAGGGTTCAGGGAGAGCCTCAGGTCAACAGAATAGGGGGCCATTATTAACTCATTCTACAGATGAGAAAGCATATGGGGGAGAGTGAAAGAGGGAAGGAGAGAGGGAAGAAGGGAGGGAGGGAGGGAGAGAGAGAGAGAGAGAGAGAGAGAGAGAGAGAGAGAAAGAGAGAGAGAACAAGTACAGATTAGAGCCCTGACTTGTACCTGGCAGAGAGACAGTAGCTGTACACTGTAGATATTTGTAGTCAGTCTGAGATGTGATTAGTGTTGACATGTGACTTTTTCTTTCTGTGAGCCAGACCTGGTGCTCCTCTGCTATCTGTCTCATTGTGTCAGTGGTGGGTTCTTCTTCTTCTTCTTCTTCTTCTTCTTCTTCTTCTTCTTCTTCTTCTTCTTCTTCTTCTTCTTCTTCTTCTTCTTCCTCTTCTTCTTCCTCCTCTTCCTCCTCCTCTTCTTTCTCCTCTTCCTCTTCTTCTTCTTTTCTTCTTCTTCTTCTCCTCCTCCTCCTCCTCCTCTTCCTCCTCCTCCTCTTCCTTCTTCTTCTGGCTAGTGCTTTCCCACTAGCCAAACTTCAAGTTCTTGCAAATCCACTCAGGCAAGTAGGAACAGTAACACTTTGAATTAGTAAACAAAGAACTTGGTTTCAGGAGCTCTGTCTTCTGAGCGTGACAATTACAAAGGGGATAATGAAATTCATTTGGGGGTATTGTAGGAAAATAATGACACTATCTAAAACAGTGATGATTAAGTGTTCCAATTTGTAGAGACTGCCTCCTACACCCCACCTCCATATCATGCCCAGAAGTTGGTTATATTCTTGGGTGCAACCTCTTTATGAGACATACTGAGAACTTAGTCGATGGAAGGTATGGACCTAGGCTCTGGCTTTAAATATGAGACAGGCACAATTCCTGACCTCCTCAAACTTCTATGGGACAAGGCTATCAACATGTAAATATATAAACTCTTTATAAAGTCCTTATGGTTTGAATATGAAATTGACCCCCCTTATGCATAAGGTCATGTGTTTGGAAACTCGTCCCCAGCTGGTGGCACTGTTTTGGAAGTTTGTGGAACCATTGGACCTGGAAGCATGTCTCTCTGAGGTGGGTCATTGGAGGTATTCATTGGAAGGTTCTAGCCCCCCCTCCCAAACACCCAGCCCAGCTCTATGCTTCCTGATGGACACTGTGCCAGAAGCCACCGCTGCTACTTCCACTGCCATGAACTGATCGACCCCGCCACCGTGCCTTCCTTGGCACAATGGCAAGAACCTGGGAGCCAAAGTAAGTCCTTCCTCCTAAGCTGCTTTTTTCAGATACTTGACCACAGCAGCAAGAAAAGCAACGAACGGAGAAGTACAATAAAGTAAATGAAGAAAAAATGCAGAACTGAGAGTGGAATTAGAATGTCTAATTATGAGTAGGGAATAGAGGAAAATCTCTTTGAGAAAATTACACACACACACACACACACACACACACACAAATATGAGATAAAGAACATTCCAAGTAGAATGATTGACACTGCCAGGGCCAATGTGGAGAGAGCTTAGGATTCAAATGAGGTAGGGAACAGCCTTAGGAATTTAGAGAGGAGGAGATGGGCTGGGACCAAATTTCTATAGATGTATCAAGTTACAGTTAAAAATTTTAAACAGGATTAAATTTATGTTTTAAAAGATCTCTCAACCTTTAAGCTGAAGGATAAATTCTGTTTCCAAATGGATTTAATGAAAAGGGGGAAGAGAAAAAGTGAGGAGAAGAGCTCGGGCTGCTGTCATGGTGACCCCAGGTGAAGGTCAAGTGTGGCACCTCTTGTTCACTGCCCCCTCTCTAAATCTCAGCACATCAACCCCCACACCCAGAAACACGAGTCACCTTTCTCTTGCTATATTGGAGGTGGTATAGAATGGTAGGCTGGTGATGGAATTCTCTCTGGAGAAATGTAGAAATACTGAGGGAGTTCCAGGGCTGAGCTGGATCTATGAGCAAGTGAAGAAGTCAGGCTAAAATCCAAGAGAATGAGATGTCTCAGACACAAAGAAAGAAGTGTTTGGGAAAGAGGGAGTGGACGGTCCCACTTTGATCTGTGACCCTGATGAGAGTGGAGGATGGAGAATGATGCCAGAAGGGACTGTGGGGTGAGAGATAAGAAGAGAAATGGCACCTTGTGAATAGCCTTGAGGGTGAGGAGAAAGAGAGAAAGAGGGAGAGAGAAAGAGGAGGAGGAGGAAGAAGAGGAGGAGGAAGAAAAGAAGAAGAAAAAGAAAAAGAAGAAGAAAGGAGCCCTGAGATGGACGCAGAGGGGTATCTGACTCATTTTGTTTTGCACTGGGGAACATCAGCACACATCTGTATGCTGGGCCCGGGTGATGGTCAAGGTCAGGTAGAGAGGTAAGAAATGAGGCACTGAGATAAGGAAAGCTGACAGACTCCACACCTGCTCCTCAATCCAGGTTCCTTCCAAGTTTCTTTCTTACAGCACTGAAGGACTTCTCCAGGGGCCTTGTGCACTGGGATCCTGGGGGGCTTCCGATGGTGACCACCTGCTAGCACTGAAATCAGCTCCTGCAATGTGGAGGGAGGAAGAGGGAGAGAGAGGAAAGGGGGAAGAAGAAAAGAGAAAATAGATATGAGAGGACCAGTTGGTTGTTGCCCTCTCCAGGAGGCTGAGACAGCTATGAAGCTGAACCTCAGATGCCATGGGGGGTGGGTGGGTGCTGGTCTCTCAGGAGTGCATCTCCCCCATTGGAGACCTAGGAGGTCATTATCAGTCAAATCTTGTCTTCCCTATAGATTATGTCCTATCAATCCAGAGAAACCTCCAGGCTAGCAGCTAATCTCCCAGAACTGAGAACCTGGCTTTTTCTTTCTATTTCCTTCACTTTTCACAGGTTCTGTACTGCGTAGAGTTGTGGGATTTCAATGAGCTGAGGCAGGAGTGCACCTTCCCTCCCACTCACTGGCCATGCCTGGGGCAGGGGAGAGGAAGAGTGAAGGCTTGTTCTGGTAGTCTTCATTCACTCTCTGAGGCATGAGATTTGATTACCAGTCTTTTAACATGCATGACAGCCAACGTGAATATTTGCCACCCAATTATCTGTCCCCCTTTTAATCCATCTACAATGCTAGGCTCTTTGACCCCAGAGGTAAGGAATGCCACTGGCTGACTTCATGCCACTTAAAGCTGCTCTGTCCTTTAAAGCACTGGGACTTTCCTTGAAATAAAAGGTAACAGGACAAAGAAAAGCTTGATTTCTTGATTTAAATACTATAGTTTGTCAAAGCTCCTGCCTACTTTGTAAGATGAGCAGCTCTCTTTCTTGCTAGGATTTCAGTTTCCGTTCAAATCTCATTAGTCCTCTGCGATGTAATGTCTTTTTAGAATTAGTTATTTTTAGTTGGGGTACAAAAGGGATGCCATTGTTATTGCGCCTGGCATTCTTGGCCCATTGTTCTATGAATAATTAAACAGTTATCCAATGGTCACCAGTGAATATACTTACTGTGTTGTCTCAACTTTCCCTAAATTTACTTGTAGACCAGAAAGAGCAACAACTTCTTTCAGGCTGTAAGTCCATGGTTAGAAGGTATTTCCTAATTTCATTTTCTAATCTATAGGTGGTGGAGAGCTTGGAGGCAGGATCTGAAAGGAGAGAGAGTTCCAAATGTCAAAAGCAGGAGCCATCCCTTGACTTTCTTCTCTGAAATTTACAGCCCTCTTAACTCTGCATCTAATAATATCTTCTGGAGCCGTGTAAACCAATATTCAGTGAATCTTTGCATTGACAAGGAGCCAGTGAGGAAGCGTGTGTTCACTCTGCTCCCCTAGGCACCCCTTTCCCTCCCATACTGGGGGCCTGTGCTTTTCTTTGGGAGGAGGGCTTCCCCCTTCTCGTTCAATGACACCTGGCTTAGTACTTTTGCTCCCTCGTAAGGATATTTCAAATGTTTTCTTTGTATGTAAGCTTTCCTTGTGCTGAAACACTACTTTCATTTGCTCTACATAACACTCTGAATAGTATAAGCTAGACATTAGTGCCACAAATGAAATAACAAGTGAACATAGCCTTCTACTGTGGAACCACTGTAGAGCCTGCCTTTTGAAGGCTGCTTGCAAAGTAAAATACAGGCAAGGACAAAGGGCAGGCCTGAAGGAGATGTTAACAGAACCTCACAATGTGAAGACTTGACCTCTGTCTCTTATCAACTCATTTGGAGTTTTGAGTTGTATCATCAGCCAGAACCTTCTCTTTTTGTGTGGACCCAAGTGCTGTGTCAGAGGCTGATAAAATGTGAAAATGGCTTTTCTCCATGCTGAGTCACAGTTCACGTTGAAGATTATTATACATTTTCAAACACTAAAAGACCTTAAAATCAGCATAGTTACATGAAACCAGCTGTTATATAAACATGATGAAAAGAAATAAAAAGTTACATAAAGACAATATCTATGATTTATGATGCTCCTGCTATTTTGATGAGTAGTTTTATGTTTGGTATATTCGATTAATATTGAAGGTTCATTATGTGTTTCAGGTTGAAAAATTAGTGTCCAAATACTAACATACAGAAATTTAAATCCTTTTTTAGGCCACTTTTCTTTCAGTGACTGGAACCAACATATCTAGACATTCACATCCCATTTCTCAAATACCAAAATGATGGTGTTTGCTTTCCTAATAGTTGTTGAAGACTTCCTGAATGCTTGGTTGTATTGGTTTTGTCTTCATGGTAACTCCATGGATAGCATATATTATTGTTCCCTTATAGTTAGGTGAGGAAACTGAGGACCAGAAAGGGCTAGTTGTTGCTGGACATAGTGTGAAATGCCTTTACCGAACCCAGGCTCATTTTGACAGATTCTCAGCACTGGCCCCATGATGGATCTGCACTATTGTTAAGGAAAAACTTGGAGAAAGTTCTGGTGAAAGTTGAAATTATACAGCAACATTGTGTGACCAAAGAGGTTGACATTTGGAATATGTGTGAGACCAGATAGGTAGATGGGATTCTATTCTTCCCACCAACTTGTCTACATCCCTATCAGGTTGTTGTTCTGAAAATGGCACACACACATTCCTTCCACATATATCTACTGTGGCTCCTGAAGGTCTTTCTGTACTCTTCTATGACCCAGCCCCTCCTTGGGGGCCACAGGACTTCTGGGATAGGATTAGGCAGCCTTGTCATTCAAACATTTAGGTGTTGATGTGAGGGGCAGCCAGGGGAGCAACAGGAGGTGCAGCTGAGGTGTGTTTTGCTGTGAAGGTGTGAAGCCCTAAAGGGCCTGTAATTCAGTCTTGCCAACTTCACTTCTTCATTCAGGCCTGAATGCAAAACCTGACATTTAGATGAAAATTTCCCACGTGACTTTATCAAGCAAAAGAAAAAGGAGAGAACACAAAAACACATCACCTCAAAAGTCTCTCTATATAAATTTTGTTTCAAAATTTGCTTATATGCTAAGTGTCTTGGAATACACATTTCTAGGAAATGTTCCCAGTCTGTTCTCACAGAATGCCCAGGGAATCCTTGCCTCCCCATTGCTTCTTCCCTGGGGGTCTTCATCAAATCACAGCACAGATGACAACCCGCACTTTTGCCAATTCTGAATCCCAGCAACATCTTTGCCTTCGATCTAACTTTTAAGTTGTTTGATGGAGTTGCCTAATTTTCTTTCTAAACTCATGTGCTCTCGTTTATCTACTTCCCTGGGTCTCTCTCTCTCATCTTCAGATTGAGTTAATCAATTTTACTATCATCCACTCCCCACTTGATTAAATCCTAAATTTTATCATCAAAGTATTTGCAGGAGATAATATGTTATAAAAGTTAAAGTAATGTTTAATTAACATCCTAATATGTTCATAATTGCATCTCCCGTAAAGTTCTTTAAACTTATGGAGTCCACATTAAAACCAGAGCTTGAATGCTCACCACTGTCTGTTTTCCAAAATATAATATGGTAGCTTTCTCATGGAAATGAATTATGGTTTGGTGGCTGCATTCTTTACATAAACCTAGGAGAAACAATATTAATACATTTTAACATTTCTTTTTTTTAAAAAAAATTCTTTATTCATTTTCAAGCAGAGAGAGAGAGAGAGAGAGAGAGAGAGAGAGAGAGAGAGAGAGAGAGAGAGAGAGAGAGAGAGCGAGCACCAGGGCAACAACCTTGTGGGTCTGGCTCATGTGGGTACTGGGAAATTGAACCCGGGGCCTTAGGCACTGGAGGCAAGTGCCTTAACCACTGAGCCATCTCTCCAGCCCGCATTTTAACATTTCTAAACAACACAAAATATGGAATAAGGATGCTCATCATTGCTGTAGTAATTTGTATTTGATGTATGATATTGGGAAACAAGTTTACATAATTGCATTAACTAATTAGTTAAGCTAATTAAATGTTACATAATTAATATACAAGTCTATCATGTTAGTTTAGGATAAAATCTAAGCTTTATTTTTAACTAAGCCAAAAAAAAGGCCTCAGATATCAGTTTCTCATAACATTCCTTTTGGTCATAAAACTTCCCTTAGTCTAAGCTGCCTAGGAGTTTGCTTGCCTCCAAAGATATAGTTTCTAGAAATAGCGTGAATATCTTTATGCTGCAGGGAAGATTTGCCCAAATCATTCTGGGTCTTTGGACTGACCTTACAGGTCAAGACAATAACAAAATATCAAATTGGTCAAGAATCGTTTGATGTACTTGAAACAAATCAACCACATGGGCTAATACCCTGGAGTCTGTTTGGGTTATGGACAGTTTTCATCTAAATCCTAGCAAAACAGGAGTTGCCTGTCATTCCCCACCTCTGCAAATAACAGCAGAGTGTGGGCCAGTCTGCAACATGCCTCAGTCACGAAAATCCTTATCTAACCCAGGAGAGGGTCCTGAATGTCCAGGTGGGCACAGCAAGGATACCAGAGGGCCGCCCCTGGCTGCACTCACTCCTGGCCACCATGAGGCCCAGGCTCATCAGGAATACCTTTCGATTCACAGAAGCAAGAGGCTAAGCGGAGCTGAGGTGCGTGTCAATGTTAACATCTCTGCTCAGTGGATATGCTCCTAACAAATGCTCTCTTCTCTTCTCCAGTTGTAATTCCATAACCGTCCTGGAACAATCACACCTGTTGGCACTTAGCTACCACAACAAAAGCCCTGAAACATGGCAGGAGAGGCCTTTGAATTTGTTTGTGCTTTTAGTTATTTCCTGAGGGCAAGGTGGTATCCCAGCCATCCATTATAGCCACGTATTAGCCACATCAGAGCTAGAAATCTGTCCCATAAAAACATCACCTGTAGACACTCTTGAAAGGAAAGTCCTTAGCAAACAATGGCCTGAATGAGGCAGTTTAATCAGGCAGGAGTCAGGACCACTGAGACATAAATTAAGCATTCATCCTTGAGTAGCAGCCGAGCAGCCCAAAGCCCCCATAATCCCAATTAATCCCATTTTGTAGTTGCCCTTGAACCAAGGGCAGAAGGAAAAAGAACTTCCACTTGCTGGTTCCGCTTCAGCTCTTACCTTTACAGGGGGTGGGTCTGTAATAAAGGAGGTTACCTATGCAAGTGATGCTATGGCACTCAGATCCCTCCCCCGCCCTGCTTCCATGATCTGTCAGCAAGAACTTACTTCAAGGGCACCCTACACTTTCTACAGGTTAGATGCTCAGACTCCTTTGAAGACAGACGTGACTGCTTCATTCTCCTTTGTTTGCACAACTGAATTGACTTCCCATCACCTACCCCTGTAGCCAGGACGAATGAATGCTCTACAATCCCCTCTGAGACCCATCTTTGCCTACTGACACTCTTCTTCAGTAGAAAGGTTGACAAGCTTCCCAGAAGTGGGAATGGCCCTCCTGAGAGCTGCTCTTCAGCTCTTCAGCCTACAGACAAGGTCAGCCTCTTAGAGGCCCTTGTGGGGAGGCAATGAATGGTGAGTCTGCTTGTGGCCAGGACATCCTCATCAGTGATGTGGCCAGAGGTTCCATTCCTACTTGATCAGAAGCCCATCCAGACACAAGAGGAGTTGAAGAAGCTTTAGGGTGGAGACTGCAGAATGCATGCTTGGCCCTGACTGGCTGCTGACCAGCTGGCATCTTCTCTAAGAGGCCCTGCCTCCCACCTTTCCTTCTGGGTAGTGAGATGACTAGGACCAGGCTCTGTCTGGCAGAACACGAGCACAGGTGACTCGTGCCACCTCTTGCTTTGGCCAGTGAAATCTTCCTAGAAATGCTCCTCCATGTCCCCTGCTGGTCGACAAGGATGGGCATACACCTCCACCCTCAGTATTCCCCTGGAAAACCCATCTTCACAATGACAGTGTCAGCTCCAGCCTGGATCCTGGAATGACAACCAGAAGCAGAGCTCTTCAGCAGAGGAAGATAATTTTCATTATGCTGGTTCCACGTTACTTCCTACCTTTTCAGGGCCTAGGTCTGCAATAAAGGTCCACAGAGCCATTATCTGCACACTTTGCCAACTGCTAGAATGTTGGGTTGAGTCAGAGTGGCATTTCCATTGTGCTGAGTATATATATATATATATATATATATATATATATATTATAAATAACCCCCATATATATGGGATATATATATATGGGGGTTATTTGTCAATCCAGCCTCTCTTACACTACCCAGACAGGCTCAAAACATCTCAGCTTAAAAAAATAAATTTATTGACAACCTCCATACATATATACACAATATACCCCATCCTCATTCCTTCCCATTCTCCTTGTTTGTCCTCTCTCCCCTATTCCCCTTCCACCAAACCTCTTATTCATTCCCACTCGTCTCTCTTCTACTTTTGATGTCATCCTCCATTATCCACGACAACATGTTGATGGGTCTTGTTGAGGTAATGCCAGCTGCTGTGAAGTCATGAATGAAATGGCCCCTTTGTATGTATGGAAGACACGTCAGCTTCTTGACCCTCTGGACCCATCTGCTCTGGCCAAGGGTCAGGGGAAAAGGAGACACAACCTAAGTCACCAACCCTGTTCCTTCATTTTGAGCTTCTGTCCTGTGGTGTGGGAGTCGGGGAGGGGGGACAATAAAGGATAACATGATGGGAATGAGACCAAATTACAGTGTGTTCATATAGTAAAGTTCCCAATTGAGAGAGAGAGAGAGAGAGAAGAAGAAGAAGAAGAAGAAGAAGAAGAAGAAGAAGAAGAAGAAGAAGAAGAAGAAGAAGAAAAGGAAGAGGAAGAGGAAGCCTTGTCCTGCTAACACCTGACCCTTGTTACATGGGAGCATTTTGGTTCTTGGCACTGAGGAGGGTGCTGGACTCTGAGGGGTCCTCTTGACTGGCAGGTTAAGGTCTTCGTGGCACTAATAGTGTCTGCTGAGACACTTGTACTTGGGCTCTCGGTCAAGTTCAGTGAGGGTGATGGAGATGCAGCCCCGACAGGAAATCTGCATGCATCTCACTTCTGAGCAGCAAGAAAACCCTGAAACTCCACTCTAAATCAAATTTAGGAGACTGAGAGCTTGTGGGCTCTCATATTAACTGCAATGAGTTCTTGTCACTTGAAGTCTCTGTTAAATGAAGAGTGTCAAGTTCAATTTCTAGATTTTCAGATGTTTAAATAAATTTGTTAAAGAGGAATAAAATAATGTCTCCTGTTATATTTATCTTTGAAGGTGTTAAGCATTAAATATTTTGAAAAAGAAATAGAAAATAGTATTAACATGCTCATGACCCATATACTGAAGAGATTGGATTTGGGGATGCTAATTAGCACTGAGAACCGGACAAATGGGACATTAAGCACTTTGATTAGTGTTGAGTTTAAAGAAAAACCACCTGTATTTCAAGTATGTTAGAGCTACTTTCTTTGAGAGGAAAAACTATACTATCATTTGGAAGATGGCAATGAAGAGAAAGTACAGGTGAGAACTTTATTTGCTTATAAACATTACTATTTAAGAGGAAAATATTGCTTGACCCAAGATCCTGATGCTTATTTCAATGTTTTTCCAGAGACTGGTTAGAAGTTCAAGAGCAACAAGAGAGATCGTAGACTTACAAATAACTCAGGTTCCTTAGATGGGTGACTCAGTTTAAAGTGAATTTCTCTCTCTCTCTCTCTCTCTCTCTCTCTCTCTCTCTCTCTCTCTCTCTCTTGTTTGTTAGCTTGTGTGTGTGTGTGTGCATATGTGTGTGTGTATGTGTGTGTGTGTGTGGAGAGAGAGAGAGAGAGAGAGAGAGAGAGAGAGAGAGAGAGATATTGGTCTTATTATGCAGCCCAGGTTGACCTTGAACTCAAAATCTCCCTTCTTGCCCCACCTGAGTACTTGAATTATCGTTAAGTACCACTACCTGTGGCTCCTGGGTATCTCCTAACACTGCTGGTGGGGTGCAAGTTTGGCAGTTTCTAAAGAAGATCCTCAACACATTACACATTAGACATGTGTCAAAGAAACTAAAACTTCTGCCTACACAACAAGCTGTGCAGAGGCTGGAGAAATGACTTAGCTGATCAAGTGCTGGCCTTGTAAGCATGAGACCTGAGTTCAGTTTCTAGAACCTATTTAAAAAAGTCAGTCACATAGGCCTGTTCTTGTTATTACTGGAATCTATTTGATGAGCTCCAGGCCATTGAAAGACTCTGTCTCAAGAACAAAAACAAAACAAACAAAAGAAGGCAGACAGCAACTGAGAAATAGAACTTGAGGTTGTCCTCTGGCCTCCACAGGCGCGTGCGCGCGCGCACGCACACACACACACACACACACACAACACAAAATAAATAAATAAATAAAAATAGCTGTACAAAGTTTTCAAGGAAACTTTATTTTAATAGCCCCAAACTAGCAACTGTCAAAATGTCCTATAATAGCTAAATAATTAGACCTCTGGAGCATGGACTACTGTCAGCAATAAAAAGAAACTAAGTATTGACCCATGTAATAACTTGCATGGGTCATAAAGATATCATCCTACGTGATAAGAGTTGACCATCAAAATAACTTTTGCTATATCCCTGCCACCTGATTCCATTCACACAACAAAATAATTTTTGCTATATACCTGCCACCTGATTCCATTCATGCAAAACTCTCAAGGTAGCACAATTATTGTGGAGATAAATAGCACATTAATGGTACCCAGAGATTAGGGATGGTAGGAAGGAGGAGGCTGATAGAAGAAAAATAAGATTCTACTTTCCATTTCATATGACACAAATCATTTTTAAATTAAATTTCCAACTATTTTTAATTCTGCATCTTCATGTCTGCTAAATATCTTTAGGAAAGAGTAACAAAACCATCTTCAGAATAACAGTAATGCAAGGCATGTCATCCCACATGAAGGAGGAGGTCAGACTGTCCCTTTATGGGCGCTTCAAACGTGATGGGGACACCTTCAAGGAAGATAACCTATTGGGAGTGGGAGAGAGGTAATAGAATTCACATTTCCTTTTATTACATATCTCCCAGATATAAAATTTCATATTGGACTAGGTTGTATAATGTATGGGTTTCATCATGTATACACAAGTCAGTATGAGTGTGAAGATGGCTGTTCAAATATGAGAAAGTGTGGCACAAGAATGGCATGTTTCAAAGCAGCCAGCAGCCCACAGGCTCTGGCTCAGGCACCTCATTCTCTGAAGTTCATGGTCAGCACCTGACAGCTGAGGGTTTCTGATATTCTCATGTTGGAGTGTGGATTGTGCTTGACTGAGGGGGAGACTGCATGCAGCTCACAAACTGACACGTGTGACATGTGTCTGGAAAATGTCAAGGAACGTCATGAGGGCTCTTCATCTCCATGCCTCTGCCCATTGGCCAGTTGTCTCCCGAATCCAAGTGCGTATTAGACAGTATCACTTATTTTATTAGAGAACTTGAGGAAATTTTTCCTTCAAATATCTATATTACCATTATTACTGAAATTCGGATGAAATCAGCCTTAAATAGCTTATGGCCAGCTGTCATGGCTGTTGATTGAACTCTAAAGAAAAGAATATTTCCAATCAAGATATAAGAAAAGCCCTGTCTGCTGGTCCTCGGCTCGCCCTCCACTGTGGGTATTTAGGCTGATTCCTGACTCTTCTCCTCACTTAGCATGCATTTCCTGGGTGAGCTCACCTGCTCTCTGAGCGCTAACTGATGAAGTTCTATTTCTACATCGCATCTGACCAGTCTCCGAGCTCAGCTGCCTTCAGAGTAAATTCCATCAGCATAATCCCCACACCAAGACGTTCTCCCACCAAAACTGAACCCCTTATCTTCCATCTCTCCTCATTTCAAACTTGTTCCTTTGATGTGATTTCTCATCCTTGTCTGTAATTCAGTGGCCATCCTAGCCAGAAATATGGGGATTATCTGAGATTCTCTCCTCTTATATTTTACCCTATTAAATTTTACTTTATCATCATCAAATTCTTCCACATATTAGACTTATATACATGATCATAAAGACATGTGTGGCTTACAATTTCAGGAGACATCATGGCAGTAGGAGCAACTGGACAGCAGTAGGAGGCGGCTGGTCACAACATGGCAGGCAGGAATCTAAATTAAGGTTGGCAACAGGACGGAGCTAGAACTTTCCAAAGCCCAGCTCTAGTTCCATACTTCCATCAGCCATCAATTGGGAACCAAGTGTGAAAACACACGAGCCTGCGGTGGGGATTGGAGGCTCTGCTTGAAGCCTCTGGCTGTCCATACTGCAGGAGAACCATGGGGGAGAGCTGAGTTCAGTGCAGTCACGCTCTGGAGTGCGGGAGCCAGCCCTCCCACTGTGCTTTCTGCGCAGTCACTGCCCTGCTACATTGCTTGCATTGATAAACAACAAACGACACAGTCAGTTAGGGACGAAAGAGATCCCAGAACATAGAACTAAGAACAATGGTATATCTGCTGTTTGCTCATTTGAAAACGAAGAATAAAAAAGCCAAGAAGCATAACTGTCCCTCCCCAGGCTTTATATATGCAAGAGAGAACTAAAGACAGCATTAATAAATTCTGTGCTACTATCCAGAGAGGCATCTACCCACTCATCCATTGCTTCCATTTATAATGTTCATAAATTCAAGAAAATATACAAAATGACTTCATGCCAATATGACATGCTACGATACAGAGTTCATTTGGGTGGTTATGGCAAGGAGGTTGCTCCTAATGCTGTTAATGTATACCAGAAGACATCTGATGTGAAATTCATAATTGAAACGTTATGAGAAGTTTAGCATATGGATCCTTCACATCCACTTAATTACCAGTTTAGTAATAATTTTATGTAATGAGGCATTATTAATAATACGTGAAATAGTAAATTGACATAATGCCCAAAAAACACAATACGGCATTTGCAGAATATTATGATCCCAGGTGTCTTTACTATGATCTTGAAAGCGTATGTGATGTTACATAAAATATTAAATTAGTCTTTAGAAACAGTTTGGTTATGATGTCTTTCTAATTCATTCTCCACGTTACAATTTTTTGTTAATAATTTTTGTAACAAAAAGCGCAAAACTTTGCCTGTACTTATTGCTGCCTATCACAACTATTGCTTGAAATTTCCACCTGTTTGCAATTGTGTTCTTCTGTGGCTCAGTGGTATCTGATGTGGCAGGAAAGGGAAGCCAGATAGAGAAAAGTCAAAAGGTTTATCCAAGATCAAGTCCTGAGAAAATATGAGAAGCAGAAACCAAATGGTCACCGTGGACAGACTCCTCAAGTGTCAATAAATATCAGGGAACAGTCATCGTCCTCTTCCTCTTCTTTCATCTTCATATACCCCCTAAAATCTGATGTTTAGGCCATGATCATCTTTTCAAGGCCTGAGAGAACAGAACCTCATTCCACCACATGTTTACAGATTTGAAAGTTCTAAAAGAAGCTGACACGAAAATCACTAGCCTATATACCACTGAAAAACATATGGAGAAAGAAAGCAATAAAACATCACAATTACAAGAGTCACAAAAATTAATTGTCTTAGAATATCCCTAAACAAGTGTGGTGGTTTGATCCAGGTGTTCCCCCATAAATCTATGTGTTCTGAATGCTTGATCCCCAGCTGATGGCAGTTTTGGAATTGGAACTTTTTTTGGAAGTGTGTTGTTGGGGGTGAAATTATGGATGTTATAGCCAGCTTTCTTTCCCCTTGGCAGTTTTTGGCACACTTTTCTGCTGCTGTTTGTCAACTGATATGGCAGAAGTGATGTCCATCCTCTGCTCATGCCATTGTTTTCCCTGCCATCATGGAGCTTCCCCTCAAGTCTGTAAACCAAAATAAACCCTTTCCTCCAATCAGCTTGCTTTTGGGCAGGTTCTTTGTGTAGCAGTAAGAAGCTGAGCGCAACAGTTAAATTGGTACCAAGAAGTGGAATTGTTGCTGCTGGAACCCTGATTTTGAGGCTTTGGCCTTCTAGAACTGATCTGCAGGAGCAATGTGGCAGGATTTGAAACCTTGGCCCAAGAGACGCCTTGCAATGCTTTAAGTACAGCTTCATGGAACTTTCTGGATGGAGTTGAAAGACTTGAACGCAGTGAGAACTGTGGACTTTGAGGTTTGGCTTACAAGGGTGAGCAGAAGGAGATGGCACAGAAAGAAAGGAGATCTTTGGGTTAAAACTGCTGCCCATTCAGCTGCAATTGTTTGAGAGATTGCAGCTATTAAGATTGGGCCAGGTGATCTTTGTCGCCATTGTGACAACAGAAATGTAGACTCTTTTGAAAGTCAGGGCCTTAAATATTGAAGTTGTCCTTTAAAGTTGGCTTTTTTCCCTCCTGGATTAACAAATTGGTAGCCTACCTAGTATTATGGAGTATAAAAAAAATACAGGAGGAGAGGGTCATTAAATTAGCAACCCAGTATTGTTTATTGGAAATGGCCATGGGCAGTGTGAAGCAGGCTACTTGGATTACCTATGAGAAGCCCAAGGAACCATGAGGATGAAACATGAGTTACAATAGAGACCCAGTGAAATGCCAGGACTATGGGATGGCTGCCAAGGAGAGCTGCCAGCACTGGATGAAGCTTCCCTGAACTGTGAGTAGCTTGGGAGAGGAGCAGAATTGGAACTCCAGAGACCCATCACTAATCAGACTTGGAGTTATAATTTAATGTTTGCCCTGTTTTAAATCTTGTATTGGTTCAATATGTCTTTGCTATGCCCATTGCCATATTTCGCAGCATGAATATTTATTTTGTGCCATTATTTGTGTGTGTGTGTGTGTGTGTGTGTGTGTGTGTGTGTGTGTGTGTGTGTGTGTGTGTTTGTATTATGGCTCAGTTGAAAGACCTTGAATTATGGGGATGCTTAAATATCTTTGGGATGGATAAAAACTGTGGGAACTTTTAAAATTGGACTGTATATGTTGCATATTACATCATGTATGGCTATCAGTTTATGAGGGGCCATGGACAAAATATGGTTCAGGCGTCCCTCATAAACTTATATGTTTTGAATGCTTTACCTGAGCTGATAGCAATTTTGAAATTGAAATCTTTTTGGAAGAATGTTGTTGGGGAAAGCTTTATGGGTGTTATAGCCAGCTTCCCCTTGCCAGTATTTGGCATAGTCTCCTGCTGCTGTTGTCCACCTGATGTTGTCCAGGAGGTGATGTCTAGCCTCTGCTTTTGCCATCACTTTCCCTGCCTCATGAAGCTTCCACTCAAGTCTGTGAGCCAAAATAAACCCCTTCCTCCACAAGCTGTTTTTGGTTGGGTTCCTCGTGCCAGTAATGAGAAGCTGACTACAACAATGAAAACATTAAGACACTGAAGAAGGAATTTGAGGAAGACATGAGAAGATGAAAAGATTCTACCATGCTCATGGACTGAAAGAATTAGTATTGTGAAAATAGCTGCCATCCTACCAAAAGCAATATACAGATTCAATGCAATTCACTCAAATCTTCAGCACCCTTCTTCACAGAAATTGAATAATCTCAAAATTCATATGGAAACATAAAAGGCCTTGGATAGCCAAAAATGTCTTCAGCAAAAAGAATACTGATTCCCAATTTCTTTTTTAAATAAGATTTTAATTTATTTTGTAAGCAGAAGGTGGGGAGAGATAGAAGAGAGACAGAGAGAATGGGCATGCCAGGGTCCTCAGCCATTGCAAACAGACTCCAGATGTATGTGCTACTCTGTGCATCTGGCTTTATGTGGGTAATCGGGAATTGAACTCAGGTCCTTAGGCTTTGCAGGCAAGTGCCTTAACTGCTGAGCCATCTCTCCAGTATCCTGGTTTTAATATATTCTACAAAGCCATAGTAATACAAGCAGCATGGCACTAGTACAAAACAGACATGTAGATAAATGGAAAATCCAGGCATAAATTCAAGTAACTATTATAGGTACCTGAGTTTTGGTAAAGGGGTCAGAAGCACACATTGGAGAAAAGGATGGCATTTTCAACAAATGGTGTTGGAGAACAAAACTACATATAGAAGAATAAATCTCTCACCCTGCACAAAAATCAACTCCAAACGGATCAATGCAATACCTGAAACTTTGAATTGACTGGAAGTGGAGAGAAGACAGCGAAATATAGGCTTATAGGAGATTTGCAGAGTAAGACTCCAGGAGCCCAGAGAATGAGACACTCAACCATTGGGATCTCATGAAACCAAACAGCTATTGTACAGATAAGGAAACCATCAACAGAGTCAATAGGCAGCCTACAGAATGCAAGAAAATCTTCACCAGCTATACATCCAACAGAGGTTTATTATCTAGAATACATAAAGGACAAAAATAAAATCAACCCACACAAAAATTGGGCAGGGAACTGAACAGAGAGTTCAGTTCTTCCTTCTCAAAGAAAGAAATACAAATGGCCAATCAACATCTTAAAAAGTGTTCAACAAATGCTTTGCGATTCCATCTCTCTGTGTCAGGATAAATATAATTTTAAAAATCAAATAGCAATAACTTCTGGCAGGAATGTGAGGAAAGAGGAAGCCTTATTCACTGTTGGTGAGAATGGGAAATTGTTCAGCCACTGTAGAAATCAGTTTGGAGGTTTCTAAAAACTGAAAATAAATCTACCATTTCTAGACATATACCCTATAGACTCTACAGTTTATATTAGAGATATTTCTTCAGCCATGTTTGTTGCTGCTCTATTTACCACAGCTAGGAATTGGAACCAGCCCAAATGCCCATCAAGTTATGAATGGATAATGCAAATGTGGTACATATACACACTGGAGTTCTATTAAGCAGTAAAGAAAACTGAAATTATGAAATTTGCAGGAAAATGGATGGATCTGAAGGTTACCCTGGCACAGAAAGACAAATGCCCCATGTTCTCTCTCTCATGTGTGGATCCTAATGTGGACTAGTTTGATTTGTCTACAAGTTGTAGGAAGCATCAGAACTACTGGTTAGGAAGCTAGAATGAGGTTTGGAGAGGATAGGGGAGGGTATAGTAGATGGCAAGTGGAGGGTTCATAATGCCAGGGGTAGAAAGGCCTGGGGGGGCAGGAATAGGGGAAATAGAGAGAAGGAAGGGGGAGAGATACACAAAACTAAAGAGGGTATAAGTACTAAAGAACCCTCTTCTCCATTAGCAAATTAAAAGATGAGAAGTAAGTTTCTTAAAAAGAGAGATAGTTTGGGCAGAGGTATCCTGCTTGGGTAGAGAAAGATTTACTTTAAAACCATAGGTTGATGCTGGTTTATCTTAGTGCTGGAGATTGATCACATCCCCTCCAACCAATATAGTAAGCTGTTGGTCAGGGAAGCTCATGAGCCTCCCCCAAATAATGCAGGCCATTGCCGAAGCACTTGGTTACCTACCAGAATGAGAGGGTAAGACCCAAGTGCTGAAGACACCACGAGCTGCTCTTGCAGGGCAGTGAGAAATCAAGTTGGAACTAAGCTAGAAGCCATCTCCCTGCTGGTTAGCATCGTAGTAAGTGCTATGATGATGAAGGTCATCAACAGTGTAATCATACAGGATCCTGAAAGTACAAAATCAACTAGGCAGGCAAGATAAACCCACAGGTGCAATAGTGGCACATAGGTTATGGGGGTAAGCAACTGGTCTCTGATTGGATATGAGGGCCACTCTGTGGGAGGGTATTCATACCTGGTACTGAGAACCAAGTCAAAAGCCTATGGCTTAGAAGGTCATAGACCATACAGGGAAGCTGCCACTGTTCTTTGGCTAAATGGAGAGGTTTTGCTTACCAAAAGAAGCTTCCTAAATGTATATGTTTATGCCCATTGATCAGTGCTGTTCTCACTCTTGGCTAGAGAATCTGATTTTTATAGATGGCAGCAAATTCTAGGTAGAGTGTAAAAATGACAAGAAGAGAAAGCCAACTGCCTAGCACTGCATGAGTCAATTCTATCACACTCATGGGGCCCAGGAAACATTTCAGAGGAAGTTGCGGATTAAATATGAGTGCTGCTCTCACTGCTAGCCAGAGAACCTTTTTTTTGGAGATGGTACTAGACACCAGGGAGACTCAAAACTCATGAGAGCAGAAAATAAGAGGCTTCTGAGAGCCCCACACTCAAGGAAACTTCTAAGATGCCCTTTGAAACTCAGGATACATTACAGAAGAGGGGCAGAAAGAATATATGAGCCACAGGGTGGGAAGGCCACTGTGAGACATTGTCCTCCCCACAGGAATGGATTGGGCATCATGACACCACAGTGCTTACCGATATCCCCAATGAGAAGAACCCTCAGTGGAATGGGGACAGAAGAGGGAACTAAAGAGGACTGCCTGATGGGAATATGACTAATTTATAACATGTTCATATATTAAGTTCCCAATAAAATTAGCATATATGTGGCTGTTGTGGTCAGCTTTCTAGTTGCTGCGCAGAAAGAACCCAAACAAAAGCGGCTTGTAGAGGCATGGGTTTATTTGGCTTACGGACTCAAGGGGAGACTCCATCCTGGCAGGGAAAATGATGGCATGAGCAGAGGGCTGGACATCACCTCCACCACAGCACTGCAAACAGCAGCAGGAAGGTGTGCCAAATACTGGCAAAGGGGAGCAGGCTTATAACCCCCAAAAGCC
>PVHP010007169.1:0-57344 GCA_004024765.1 Zapus hudsonius
CTTTATAGTTATTATTAATTAGCTAGACTGAATTAAAATATCCATTATTTCAACTACAATACTTTTTGGTCTAGGTGAAAAAGATACAGTAACGGGAATAAGATGCTCAGTGTAAGAGTGATTACCACTTAAGCCTGAGGGCCTTTCTGGGCTGGAGGCTGAAGAGTTTGACTCCCTAGAACCCATGTGAAAAATAAAACAAAACAAAACAACAACAAAAACACTAAAAAAAAACCAGCTGGGGGTCATTTACCCACAGCAGCGTGGGTTTGAGGGGAGATTCTATCTCAAAGACATACATGCAATAGCAGTAGAGAACAGCAGCCACATTCTCTGCTGGCCTCCGCATGCATAAGCATGAGGTGCACACACGTGCATACATCACACACATACTCTACACACACACACAAAATATTGTCAATAAGTAAACTTATTTTATTTATTTGCAGGCAGAGAAAGTCATACAGACAGAAAGAGAGAAAAGGAGAGAGAGAGAATGGGCACACACCTGGGCCTCTAGACATTTTAGACAAACTCCAGATGCATACACCACTTTTGTGCCTCTGACTTTTATTTGGGTACTAAAGAATCAAACTTGGGTCATCAGGTTTTGCAGGCAAGTAAGTGCCTTAACTGCTGAACCATCTCTCCAGACCAAATAAACTTTTAAAATAAGAAGCTGAATGTTTGTATTAAATGTTTTATGAGGGCTGGAGAGATGGCTCAGCGGTTAAGGCACTTGCCTCCAGTGCCTAAGGCCCCAGGTTCAATTCCCCAGTACCCATGTGAGCCAGACCCACAAGGTGGTGGCCCTGGTGCATTCTCTCTCTCTCTCTCTGCTTGAAAATGAAAGCCAATGGCCCGGGTTTGATTCCCCAATACCTGCATAAAGCCAGATGCACTAAGTGGTGCATACATCTGAAGTTCATCTGCAGTGGCAGGAAGCACTGGCATGCCCATACTCAACTCTACCTGCCTTTCTGTCTCTCTCAAATAAATAAACAAACAAACAAACAAAAATTTTTAAATGAAAAACAAAAAATAACTTGCCATGAAGCTGAGCACGGTGGCAAACACCTTTAATCTCAGCAGGAATTTGAATTAAGAGGATCACCATGGGTATGAGGTCAGCCTGAGCTGCAGAGTGAGTTTAGGTCCAGAATAAGACCTTGCCTCAAAAAAATGAAACAAACAAAAAAACCCATCAGGGCTGGAGAGATGGCTGAGCGGTTAAGGCACTTGCCTCCAGTGCCTAAGGCCCCTGGTTCAATTCTCCAGTACCCACATAAGCAAGACCCACAAGGTCGGTCTCTCTCTCTCTCTCTCTCTCTCTGTATCTCTACTTGAAAAATGAATAAATAAAATATTTTTTTAAAAAGTTCTCTTCTCTGAGCATCTTTAAAAAAAAAAAAATCAAATTGTCTTCCAGCCAGTTGGCTCATACCTGTAATTCAAGCACTCCAGAGGCTGAGGTATTAGAATCACTGTGAATTCAAGACCAGCCTAGGCTACAGTGAAGCCCTGCCTGAGGGAGAGGGAAAGAGAGGAGAGAAGAGGAGAGAGAAAGAGGAGAGAGAGAGAAGGAGGGAGGGAGGGAAGGAGGGAGAGAGAGAGAGAGAGATGGCTCAGCAGTTAGAGGTGCTTGCTTACAAAGCCTACTGGCCCAGGTTCAATTCCCCAGTACCCACATAAAGGCAGATGTACAAAGTTGCAGATGCATCTGGAGCTTGTTTGCAGTGGCAAGCGGCCCTGGTGTTCCTATTCACTCTCCCCCTCTCTGCTTGTAAGCACATATAAAATTTTTAAAGGAGGAGGAAAGGATGGCTCAGCAGTTAAGAGAACTTGCTGCACGAGCATGAAGGCCTGAGGCTGCCTGAGTTCAATTCCCTAGCACCCATGTAAACAGCTGGGCATTTCCACACACATTTGTAGCCCCAGTCCTGAGAGGGGTAGAGACCAGATGGGAGAATGACAGAACAGATATATTCCTCTGGCACAGCGCATACACAAAACCACACATGTACACACTACACACAAAAGAAAAAAAAAAGGCAAGTGTTCTAGTCCCTTTGTGTTTGGAGTCTACTGCCAGCCAGACATATATGACCTGAATAAATCCATGAATCCCTTTTTCTTTTTCTTTTTGTTTGGGAGGTGGGGTGTGGTATGAAGAATGATTGAGACAAAGCCCATGTAGCCCAGGCTGACCTCAAACTCACTATGCTGAAGATGACCTTGAACCCCGGATTCTTCTACCTTCTATCTCTTATGTGCTGGGATTATAGGCATGTGTTACCATATCTAGCTTTTCTTTCTTTTACTTAAACAGACACTGAATGAGCCTTCTTTCTTCAATTGGGCTTCCAAGAGCCATTTCCTATCTTACAACCTCTTCCGGTGGCCCAATAATACAGTTCACATCCTTTCCATTATTTATTTACTTATTTTTGTGGTCCTGGAGGTTGAACCTAGGGTCTCATGCATGCTAGGCAAATACTATCATTGAGCTAGCTAGCCTCCAACTCCTTTTTTTTAAATTAAAAAAATATACTTTATTTATTTATGAGAGAGAGAGAGAGAGAGAGGGGAAGACAGAGAGGAAGACAGAGAAAAAGAACGGGAGCACTAGGGTCTCCAGCTACTGTAGATGAACTTCAGACACATGCACGACCTTGTGCAACTGGCTTTATGTGGGCACTGGGGAATCAAATTCAGATCCTTCTGCTCTGCAGGCAAACACCTTAACCACTAAGCCATCTCTCCAGCTCCCCCAAATCCTTTTTTAAAATTTTATCTTGACACAGGATCTTGCTAAGTTATCCAGGCTAGCCTTGAACTCACCATGTATCCCAGGCTGGCCTCAAATTTGTGATCCTCCTATCGTAGCCTTCAGGCAGCTGAAATCACCATGCCTGGCTATTCTTTCCCCATTTATTTTTAATTATTTAAGACAGAGATACAGAAAGAAGCAGAGACTGAGTATGGGTGCACCAGGGCCTCTGACCATTGCAAACAAACTTCAGACACATAAACCACTTAGTGCATTTGGCTTTATGTGACTACTGGGGAATTGAACCCAGGCCGTCAGGTTTTGCAAGCAAGCACCTTTAACTATGAAGCCATCTCTCCAGCCCCTTATTTTATTAACTAGGACTCATACATATCCCAGGCTGGCATGAGCTGGCTATATAGCTAAGGATGGCCTTGAATTTGTGACCCTCCAGTCACTACCTCCCAAGTGCTAGTATCAGACATAGATACCACACCTAGTTTTTAACTCCCTCCTTTCAAAGCCAGCACTTTCCCTGGTATGCAAAATTGACCCTTCCCTAACTTCTTCCCAATTCCTTCCCAACTTCTGATTCTCTTTGCCCACCTACCTTTTCAGGGCTTCCAGGTTCTGCACCCTGCCTCCATATTAAGTTTTTCTTTTCTTTTTTTGGTTTTTCAAGGTAGGGTCTCGCTCTAGTCAGGCTGACCTGGAATTCACTATGTAGTCTCAGGCTGGCCTCAAACTCACGGAAATCCTCCTATCTCTGCCTCCCGAGTGCTGGGATTAAAGGCGTGCGCCACCACGCCCAGCTGTTTTTCAAGTTTTATACAAGTGAGTCCACATTTATCTATGATCACTTTCTGACACCTATCACATATATCTACCAGTTTCGAGCTAGTTTTTCCAAGGCTTCAGATCTATGACCCAATTGCCAGTATCTCTAACTGGGGGCCCAGAGCTGACCTGGAATTCACTATGTAGTCCTAGGCTGGCTTCAAACTCACAGCAATCCTCCTACCTATGCCTCCTAAATGCTGGGATTAAAGGCGTGTGCCACCATGCCCAGACAGTTTCCTTCTTAACCTGATTCACTGGTTTTTTTTCCTGGCAAATAATCTTCCCAAATCATCTACTGTCTGCCTTCAACCCCATTTCCATTCCCCTGCCTATGTCCACTACGTAGATCACTTGAAAGTCCAGTTTGAATGTAAGGACTGGAATGCCTCCAAGGGGAAAGTTCAAGTGCATAGTCTTAGGCTGGAAAGATTGCTCAGTGGTTAAAGACACTTGGCTTGCAAAGCATGATAGCCTGGGTTTGATTCTCCAGGACCCACATAAAGCCAGATGCACAAAATGGTGCATGCATCTGAAGTTCATTTGCAGCAGCAGGGAGTCTTGGAGCACCCATACTCATTTGAATACTCTCTGCCTCTCCCTCTCTCTAACAAATAAATAAAAATGTCTTTAAAGATACAGAGAGATCTGGATCTTCTCCTCCCACAAGGAGTCTGTGTTATCTCTGCCTCTTTTACTTTAAATAAACTTTAAACTTTGTTCTGCTTTACTTTAAAAAAAAAAAAAAATATATATATATATATATATATATATATGTATAGAGAGAGAGAGAGAGAGAGAGTAGGCGGTGTGATAGTGTACGCCTTTAATCCCAGCACTTGGAAGGTAGGAGGATTACTATGAGTTTGAGGCTAGCCTAAGCCTACAGAGTGAGTCAGGTCAGCCTGGGCTACAGTAAGAACCTACCTCAAAAAACCAAATGATATATATCATTTTATATCAAGTTTATATATCAAGTATATATATAAACTTTTTCTTTTGTATGTTTTTCCAAAAAATGTCATGCACCCTTGTATATAATTAATGCAGGTTCCACCATTCTATCAGACACTGACAAAAACACAAAGAGATCCTGTCACCAACCCATGCCACCTACCTGGAGGCCTTGCTGGAGAGGTCTCCTTTTCAGGGAGAGGTATGATGGGGGAACTTCCACCCCTGTCTGGCTCAGGCTCCTCAGCAGGTGCTGAGAGGTGCTCCAGGGTTTCTCCAGAGGGGATTGAGGCTGAGGGAATGGTTGCTGGCTGCTCTTCCTCCTCTTCTTCAGAAGAGGACTCTGATGATGAAGAGGATGATGAAGACGAAGAGGAAGATGAGGAAGACGAGGAGTTGGAGGAACTGCTACTCTCAGAGTCCGATGTACTTCCATTTTCACCATCTGAGTCAGCATACAGAGAACATTTGGAGGAGGAATCGCTTTCCTCATCTGGAAATCCAGAATGGGCAATCAGACAAGGTGGGAAGACTCTCACTTGGTCAAGCTGAGGAATTATTTACTGACTTGGGACTCTGGATATTAGGCTCTAGGCCAGGTGTTAGAAATCTAAGCTGTCAAGGAACTGGATAAACAAACATCTGTTCATAGGTGAAAAGCATTAGTCTGAGGGGCTGGGGAGTATAGTGAAGGGAGCCTGCCTAGAAGAGGAAAGCAGTGAAGTTCTCCTTAAGGAAATGCTGATACCAAAAAGGATAAAAGATCTCTCTACACACAAACAGGGTCTGAACAGCAATGTCAAAGATGAGAAAATAGCCAGGTGTGGTGGCACATGCCTTTAATCCCAGCACTTGGGAGAGGCAGAGGTAAGAGGATCACCATGAGTTAGAGGCCACCCTGAGACTACATAGTGAATTCTAGGTCAGCCTGGGCTAGAGTAAGACCCTACCTCAAAAACAAAACAAAACAAAACAAAAGACAAGAGAATAAAGACTTGGAGATTGGCAAGCAGTCTGCTTGGATCACCAAGGTGGATCCTTAAGGAATAGTGTGGATGACAAATTGTCTGAGAAAGGATTCTGGGGTGAACAAACACCATGAGCTCTGAAAATAAAAAGGGGAATATGAAAGGCAGGTAAGAGACCTAAAAGAAGAGTAGAACAAGAGAGGGCAATGGATTTATGTGACATGAAAGCAGGAGGAACTATTTGGAAGAGAAAGGGGACCAACAAGGGGGAAGAATGTGGGGAGTAAGAACAAAATCTAATGACATAAATGTATGAAAACAATACAATGAAATTCATTACTTTGTATGATAAATAAAAATCATTTGTAAAAAGCTCTAAAACATCACATGTTCCAAACTTATGAGAGATAGGGATCTAAGTAATCCTAGTATTAGAAGACTAAGGAAGTGAGGTCAACTTGGGCTACACAAGGGTCAAGAGGAGGCAACTGGGCACAGTGGCTCACACCTACAATTTAAACACTCAGGAGGCTGAGACAAGCATTGTTGAGTTTGAGTTCCAGGTTAGCTTGGGCTAGTGTAAGGCTCTGCCTCCCTGCCACTCTCCCCCCCCCCCAAAAAAAAAAGAAGAAAAGAAAAGCAAAACAACAGGAGCAAAGGAATTACAGAAGCATCTATGAGGTACAACTGATAGGAAGGGACTGAAGGAGCACATAGGAATAACCTTCATTCTTAGCAGAATCCAGCCCTCTGCTTCTGTAAAAAGGTCCATTTATCATCCTGGCCCCTGCTGCAATAGTACCTGAGGTATTCATTGACCAACACGTAGAAAACTGACTCTGTTGTCAGGTCACCCTTCTTATCACTCTACCCCATTTTTTCTCAGATCGCCCACCCTACCACTCTATCCCACTACCCTATTTCATTTCCTCAAAGGCCTATCTTTCTCTGAAATGATAGGACTTGTTCACTTGTTTGTCAAGTCTGTCTCCACCAAGCTCTCAAAAGCAGGAACCACATCACAGCCTTGGTCAATGTGGTGTTGTTCCAAGTTCCTTTAAAACACCTGCACAAGGATGGTTTCAATATATTTCTGAAGGAATGTACCCACAACTCAAGGGGACATGAGAGCCAAAAGCTCTTCAAATGAACAGAAGAGTGTCTTCACAAAGGAAAGGAGGGCACAGTTTGGTGGCTGAGCCTTAAAGAACAGTGCTCAAAGTGGGAAGGTCCAGCCTGGCAGCATTAAGGGGTCAGAGAAGAACACATATCCCTCATCTGTAAGACTTGGGAAAAGAACAGTATTTGTTGGACTGTTTGTAGGGAGGAGTTAAAAAGAAGTAAGCAGGAGAAAGCATTCTGAGTTCTGAGATTAATGCTCCCAAAGGGCCCAGGTTTCCAAAGGATGTGGCTATAAGAGCTGTCAATGCAAAGGTTAAGGGTGGCCAGAGGTCTAGCAGGAAGACATGTAGGTTCAGGAAAAGACCTAATCCTTTCCTCTCCAAACCAGAATTTTTTTTTTTTTTTGGGGTGGTGGTGGGGGGAGTACGAGGGGAATTTGAGGTAGGGTCTCATTCTAGCTCAGACCAACCTGGAACTCACCTGTAGTCCCACATTGGCCTAGAAGTCACAACCATCCTACCTCTGCCTCCTGAGTGCTGGGATTAAAGGCATGCACCATCAAGCCCTGCCCAAACCAGAATTGCATTCAACTGTCTGCACTCACCCTCTGATGCCTCTGCCTCTTTCTTGGTAGCATCCATAGCTTCCTCTCGCTCTTCATCTTCCTCATCTTCCTCATCCTCCTCCTCATCCTAGAAGAAAAAGAGAAGTGAGGGACTGGAAAGAGAGCTCAGTGGGTAAGTTGCTAGCCACGCAAGCATGAGGATTTGCTTCCCAGCAATCACATACAAATGCAGGGCATGGTGGTGTACACCTGTAATCCTAGCTGTGGGAGGAGTCAGGGAATCCCTGGGATTCACTGGCTAGCTAGTCTAGCCAAACTGGTGAGCTCTAAATTCAGTGAGAGAAATAGTGTTTCAAAGAATCAAGTGAGGGACTGGAGAGATGGCTCAGCAGTTAAGGCAGCTGCCTCCAGAGCCTAAGGACCCAGGTTCAATTCCCCAGTATCCATGTAAGCCAGATGCACAGGGTGGTGCATGCATCTGGAGTTTGTTTGCCCTGACACGCCCATCCCTTCTCTCTCTCTCTCTCTCTCTCTCTCTCTCTCTCTCTCTCTCTCTCTCTCTCTCTCTCTCTCTCTCTCTCCCTCTCTTTTTCTCTCTCTCTGTATCTCTCTGCTTGCAAAGGAAGGAAGGAAGAAAAAAGAAAGATAAAATCAAGTGAGCCAGGTGTGGTGGCACACATCTTTAGTCCCAACACTCAGAAGGGTAGAGATAGGAGCATCATTGAGTTCAAGGCCAGCCTGGGACTACAGAGTAAATTATAGGTCAGACTGAGCTAGAGTGAGACCCTGCCTCAAAAAAACAAACAAACAACCCCATAAAGAGAATACCAACACTGACCTCCACATGCACACATCCCCACCCACACATGTAAAAAAATAAATAAATAAAATAAAAAGGACAAATGGGCAATGCTTCTGCCTTAACTCCAGCCCAGATAGAAAGCTCACTATGGGAACAGGGGTTCAGAGAAAGACTTCTGGTACAGGCAAAATGCCTGGTCCCTTACCTTCTCTGAGGAAGACTCCTGGGATGCCTCCTCTCCTTCACTGTCCAAAGCAAAGGACTTCCGGTGTTTGCCTTGTGTCTTGCCTCTCTCTTCATCTCGCTTTGGGGGCTTGGTCCCAGGGCGTCCTGATTCCCCAGCCTCCTTCTCTCGCTCAGGATCTACAAGAGGTCAGGGCAGTTACCATCAACCACAAGTTACTTCTCTCCTATTCACACACACTACTTCGTAATTTACTGATAGGTCAAGCTTACAGATAGAAAGCTGAAGCTCAGTGTAGAAACAGGAACACATTCACCCAAAATTATTCAGACAGATACATCCCACCCATCTATCTTTCATCCTTTTCTTTTTTCGAGGCAGACAGCTCAAACTTGGACAAACTAGGAGGAAGGTTGTAAACCAAAAGCATTAGATGATAAATTTGAGTAGATGAATTCTTGACATTCTTTTTTTAAAATATTTTATTTATTCATTTCAAGCAGAGAGAGAGAGAGAGAGAGAGAGAGAGAGAGAGAGAGAGAGAGAGAGAGCGCGAGCGAGCACACCAGGGCCACCACCTTGTGGGTCTGGCATATGTGGGTTCCTGGGGAATTGAACCTGGGGCCTTAGGCACTGGAGGCAAGTGCCTTAACCGCTGAGCCATCTCTCCAGCCCGAACTCTTGACATTCTATGATTCCAGATACTGAAGTTATTTGCCTGGCCTTCAAAGATACCCTGACCCCTTCCTTCATCTTGTCTCTTGCTTTCCTTCCTATCTCCCAGCCTGACTTCCCACTCACCATCTTCATCTTCCTCAGCTGGAGTAGAGGGCCGGGGCCTCTTTTCCTCACTAGCTTCAGAAATTTCTGATGGCTCCTTCCGCTTTACCTGGGAGATGGGGAAGAGAAAGATGGAGCCAATTTAGAACTCACCCTAGCCAGGCATGGTGGTGCACACCTTTAATCTCAGCACTCGGGAGAGGTAGGATTGTCATGAGTTCAAGGCCACCCTGAAACTACATAGTGAATTCTGGGTCAGCCTGGGCTAGAGTAAGACCCTATGTTGAGAAAAAAAGAAAAAAAAGTAGAACTCACCCTACCCCCATTCCCAAACACTATATTCTCAAGTAAGGTAAAGTATACCCACCAACTTCCCCACCTTACTAAGCAAGATGACATTCCTGGTTACCTTGAATGAAGGAAGCCGCAGGGCCCCTCGTAGCCCTGATCCAAAGGTGAAGGCTTCAATGCCTGCAGCACCCCCACTCTTGGCCCAGTCTACAAGGGACAGCATGCCTGGCTCTTTGAGCTTCATCTTCTCTTTATCCTCCTCCTTAGCCTGCTGTTTGGCAGCATTCTGAAATGGCTGTAAGTGCAAGGGGACTGAGCCACAGACCCAATATCCCAGAAACCACTCTTAGGCCCCAGGAACACAAAAATACATTAACTTACTCCTCCTATTTGACCCTATCTCTTCATACACCAGCCCTGCACAGGCATGTTTCTAAAGCGTGCTCATTTAGTCTGCCCATCCAACCTTAGGGAACAATTACTACTCTCCTACTTTGCAAACAGTGGAAATGAAGACAAGCCCAGAAAGACTTAAGGGTCTTATTGACTGCAATAAAGCAATGGAGACAGGAGAATGATCTGATTCAGGCCTGTGCTTGTCTTTGCACTCTGACCCCCTTAACCCCTGCCCACAGCCTCACTTTCCATTTGCCTTCATCTTCTCTTTCTTAATTTAAACTGGGCAAGCTGGAGGAACCAGAGGATTACGTTCTCTGGCAAAACCCCTCCAGTCCCCAGCATCAGCACTCCTTACCTTGGCCTTCTCTTCCTTGCTCTCCCACCACTGGTCAAAAGCTCCAAAGGCTACATTCTCCACCATCTTGCGGTTAAGGTCTCGCTGCATGATGCTCTTCATCTCTTGGACTAGAGTGGCCAGCACACGGCCCACAGTGCCTGCTGATGGTAGAGTCTTGCCTTCTGCCAGCTCTGCTTCCTCCTTGGGAGGCAGCCGTGCCTCTTCTCCAGAGACTGAAGAGGGCAGAGGCTCAGCTGCCATGGGCAAAGGCAGGTGGTAGGCCTCCCGGGAGTATGCCCCACGGCCTTCTTGACCTTGTGTGTACAGAGCATAGGGCAAGCCATAGGCTGCCTCTTGTGGGTGTGGAAAAGGGAGAAAGGCCTCGCCAAAGGCTCCACCAGGAGGACCAGCTGAGGCAGCAGTCAATCCCTTGCCCTGTCGTAGCTGGTGGAGCCGAGTTAACATCTGAGTCTGCATCTGGAAGGACATAGGCATCCCTCCCCACTGAGCCCCAAGTCGATCCATAAGTTCCAGGGAGTTCACAAAATCATAGATGTGGGGTGGTGGTGGTGGAGGTGGGGGGTACTCAGGGGGTGGTGGCCCATCAGGGCGGGGTGGGAGGAGGTAGGCAGATTGATGGGGAGGATAGCCAAGAGGAAGGGAAGCAAGGTAAGGAGGGGGAGGAGGCGGCGGCGGCGGTGGTGGAGGCTGCTGGGGAGGTGTTGGGGCTGGAGGGGGTGAGCCACCCCTGTCATCATCGGAGATCTCCATGTCCTCTCCAGAAGAACATGGAGAAGCCTGTGGAATGGAGAAGAGGGTCAAAGACAGCTCCTGCTTGTTCCCGGAGATTTCCCTCCAACTTGTTTTCTTGACGAGGTCCCCTCCCTCTCCCCCAACTATTACCCTGCTTCCCAGATCCCAAAGACTGCCTATAACTGGCCCAAGGCTCACCTGGTTCTGTCCATTGGCTTTCGGAGACTCCCGGGTAGCCCCCAGTTCTCCACTTCCCGTAGGTGCTACATCTTCAAAACTTGCTGGGGCTGGAGGGGGCGTACAAGGACCATGACCTGACCCAGAAGCCACTTCACTCCCTGCATCTCTAACCCCAGGGCCTGCACTGTTGTTCTCCTCCTCCTCCTCTGTGTCAGAAGCCAGGAAAGAAAATTTGGAGCGCTGTTCTTTCAGCAGCATTTCAATGCGGGAATCCAGGCTGCTGTGCTGAGCGAAGGGCACACTTTCGTTGGTGGTCTCTGGGGCTGGGGAGCCAGAACGAGCAGGTGAGGCTGGGTGGGGGGAAGTCCTGGCTTCTTCTCTCTCAGGGCTGGGCCCTCCAACACCTCCACCAGGTTCTGGAGGCTCCGGGGGCGGTGCCTCTGAAGCAGGAGGCCGATAGTCTTGATCAGTGGAACGGTTGGGCTCAGGGGGCAAATAGGAGGTGTAGGAAGGTGGGAAGCACTCAGATGTGTTTTCAGCAAATAGGGCCCCAGAGGAGTCCTCCCTAGTTGCCCGGCGGGGTGGGTATGAAGTATGGCGCTGGTAGCGATTCCAGCTTTCATAATACGCTGGGTAGTTTGAGTCAGAACTACGAAACTGAGAGGCCGAGGAAGAAGAGGACGATGAGGAAGATGAGGACAATGAGGAGGAAGAGGAGGAGGGTGCAGTGGTGACTACAGTGGTGGCTGAGATGGCAACAGAGGCAGTTGTGGGGGCTGAAGATGTAGAGAAATGGCGGCGAGAAAAGGAATCTTGGTAGCTGTTCTCTGATCGTCGGGGCTTAAAGGAGGTTGAAGTAGTACTGCAGAAAAAGAGGCAGAGTTATTAGCTACTCATCTCTATGTGACCAAAACTGACTGTCCTGTTGTCACACCCAGAGTCCCTTTACATCTGCTCCCAAAAGATTCTAAGCTAGTATCCCTGAAGATAGCAATTTATTGGCTAAATGTACAGAAAGATTTAAACAAATGGTTTCTAACTCCCTCTCTGAGACTTTGGGCTGGTTCTCTCAGTGACAGCTCCCAAAATCTGATGGCAAAGGCCCAGATGGGATGTGCTATGTACCTGCTAGAATAGGCAGAGTCCTGAGAGTAGGGGGTACTGCCCCGAGATGTGTAGGGGGTTCCTTGAGAGGACTGAGGGGTGAACTGGCCAAAGGAAGATGGGGTGTCTTGTCGACTGCTGGAGAAACTTGTATCCTGGGAGCAGGGGGTGCCATTGCCAGGGGTGCCCCCCACAGCAGTGCCTGCTGGGTAGGCAACTGTGTCAGAGGAAGAGCGGCGGCGGGCTTCAGTCTGAGGGAGAGTGGGACAAGGAGATAGGAAGAGATCAGGCATCATTTGAAATCCTGCCCTGCCCCAACCCAAAAATCATAGTTCCTCATCTTTTAGAAGCATCTAGGTATCTTTTCTCTGTTCTTCCTATATTTAATAATGAAGTCTAGAACTTCCCCCCAGGATGACTCCTGCTCCTGATGATCAGGCACTGTGTCCACATGGCTATAGCTATTACAGCCACAAGCTTCTCACCGTCTCAGTAGCCACACCAGAACCCTGGAACTTCTCACTCAGGGCCTTGCCCCCAGTGGGCACAGTCTGAGGGGTGTAGGAGCCATTGACAATCAATTCATAATACTTCATTCGTTGTTGTCCTAGGAGAGAGGTGAGAATCAACAGTCAGAAGGAGAAAATAAGGCCAGGCATGGTGGTACACATGTCCCACCCAGCACTTGAGAGGATGAAGTAGGACTGCAGTGAGTTCAAGGTCAGCCTGGGCTACAGAGTGAGTTCCAGGTCAGCCTGGGCTAAAGTGATACTCTGCCTTGGAGAAAAACAAAAAGAAAACAGCTCTTTCCTGACTTGGTGATCCAGTTGTTTTTTTTTTTTTCTACATGCCTCACATTTCCTATGTCTTAATCTTGGGTTTTAGAATTTCAGATCTCCTTTATATCTATCTTTGGAAATATTCTCGTTTTTTTTCTTTCTATTTTTGCAAACGTGTGTGGTATGCATGTACATGTGTATGGGCATGTGTGTATGGAGGTCAGAGGTTGACATGAAGTCTCTTTCTGGGTTACTATCCACTTTATTTACTGAAGCAGGGTCTCTCACTTAAAGCTAGGCTCACTGATTCAGAGAGTCTAGCTGGTCACCTTACCCTAGGAATCCTGTCACCACCTCCCAAGTGCTGGATTCGCAGGTAGGCTGCCATACTCACCCAACATTTAGATAGATGCTGAGGATCTGTACTGGGGTCCTATGCTTGTGTGGCAAGCACTTTGTCCACTGAGCCATCTCCCAACTTCTTTGTTTTAAGAAATAGGCTCTTCGGCTGGAGAGATGGCTCACCTAAAGGTGCTTTCTTACAAAGCTTGCCTGCCCAACTTTGATTCCACAATAGCCATATAAAGCCAGACTCACAAGGTGGAGCATGTGTCTGGATTTCATATGTAGTTGCAAGAGGCCCTTGCATACCCATTCTCTCTCTGAACAAAATGAATAAATACAAGAGACAAGAATCTCATACAGCCTAAGTATAGCTGAGGATGCCCTTTTCTGTCTTCACCTCTTAAGTGCTGGGATTACAGGAGTGTGCCTCCACTTTTGGCTTTTATGGATTTTTTGAGACCTAACCATGTAGTATAGGTTGGCCTCAAAGTCTGATCCTCCTGCCTCAGTTTCAAGTTCTCTTAACTACTATTAAAAAAAATTTAAGCCGGGCGTGGTGGTGCATGCCTTTAATCCCAGCACTCAGGAGGCAGAGGTAGGAGGATCACTGTGAGTTCAAGGCCACCCTGAGACTACATAGTGAATTCCAGGTCAGCCTGGGCTAGAGTGAGACCCTACCTCGAAAAAAATAAAATTTTAGTGGGGCTGGAAAGTTGGCTCAACAGTTAAGGCGCTAGCCTGCAATGCCTAAGGACCAAAGTTAGATTCCCCAGTACCCATGTAAAGCTACATGCACAAAATAGTGCATGCATCTAGAGTCCATCTGCAGTGGCTAGAGGCCGTGGTATATCCATTTTGTTTCTCTTCTCTGTGTGTGTGTGTGAGTACATGCAAATAAATAAATATTTTTAAAAAAATTAGAATCCCAGCACTCGGGAGGCAGAGGTAGGAGGATCACCATGAGTTCGAGGCCACCCTGAGACTACATAGTGAATTCCAGGTCAGCCTAGACTAGAGTGAGACCCTATCTCAAAAAAGCAAAAAAAAAATAGGGGCCAGAAAGATAGCTCAGTAGCATGAGAACCTGAGTTCAATCCCCTGCACCCATGTAAAAAGGCCAGGCATGAGAGTACTTTCCTAATTCCCCTGGGCCTCACTGGCCAGCTAGGCTAGCCTCCTTGGTGTGCTCTAGTCCAATGAAACACCCTGTGTCAACAGCAGCTAGGCATGGTGGTAGCATGACTTTAATCCTAGCACTTAGGAGGCAGAAGATTGCTGTGAGTTTGAGGCCAGCCTGGAACTAGAGTAAATTCCAGGTCAGCCTGGGCTAGAGTGAGACCCTACCTCAAAAAAAAAAAAAAAAAAAAAAAAAGAAAGATCATTTTGCATTCAAGACCAGCCTGGAGCTACAGAGTGAGTTCCAGGCCAGCTTAGGCTAGAGTGAGACCCTACCTCAAAAAAAAACAAACCACAACAAACAAACAAAACACACACACACACACACACACACACAAAAGAGAAAGATCATTTTGCATTCAAGGCCAGCCTGGGGCTACAGAGTGAGTTCCAGGCCAGCTTAGGCTAGAGTGAGACCCTGTTCCAGAAAAAGAACACTAAGAACAACAACAAAAAAACACCTATGAGATGAAGGGTGTAGCAGTACATGCCTGTAATCCTAGCATTTGGGACAGAGACAAGAAAAATGTTACAAGTTCAACTGCAGCCTAGGCTATACAGAAGGCAGGCCAGCCAAGGTTATGTAGCAAGACTGTCTTAAAAATCAAAAGGGGGGGCTGGAGAGATGGCTCAGCGGTTGGGGCACTTGCCTCCAGTGCCTAAGGCCCTGAGTTCAATTCCCCAGGACCCACATGGGCCAGACCCACAGGGTGGTGGCCCTGATGCTCTCTCTCTCTCTCTGCTTGAAAATGAATAAATAAAATATTAAAAATAAAAAAAATAAAAATAAATAAATAAATAAATAAATAAAAATCAAAAGGGGGGCTGGAGAGATGGTTCAGCAGTTAAGGCACTTGCCTCCAGTGCCTAAGGCCCCCGGTTCAAATCCCCAGGACCCACATATGCCAGAGCCACAAGGTGGTGGCTCTGGTGCTCTCTCTCTCTCTCTCTCTCTCTCTCTCTCTCTCTCTCTCTCTCTCTCTCTCTGTATCTCTCTGCTTGAAAATGAATAAATAAAATATTTTTTAAAAAATCAAAAGGGAAAGCTAGGTGTGGTGACGCACACCTTTAATCCCAGCACTCAGGAGGCAGAGGTAGGAGGATCACCGTGAGTTCAAGGCCACCCTGAGACTACATAGTAAATTCCAGGTCAGCCTGGACTAGAGCGAGACGCTACCTCGAAAAACCAAAAACAAAAAAAAAAAAGTAATGTGTATAAGGTGTCTAGGAGGGTCCAGTCTGACCTATAATTTACTCTGTAGACCCTACCTCGAAAAAAAAAAAAAATCAAAAGGGAAAAGGGGAAGGGGGAATGTAGTCTACTTGGCGAGTGCTTATATAGCATGTATAAGGCCCTACATTTAATCCCCAACATCACATAAACTAGGAGTGATGGCACAAGCCTGTAATTTCAGCACTTTGGAGGCAGGAGGATCAAAAGTTCAAGGGCATCCTCAATTATGTAGCAAGTTCAAGGTCAACATGGTCTGAAATAATAAATAAAATTAAGTAAATATGAGGCCAAGTATAGTGGTACATGCTTGTAATCCATTCTCACATGCAAATACCAGCTAATAGCTGCCTCCTTTAGATGGCACTGTAATCTGGTTTGTTATGAATCCCGTTTCTCTATATAATTCCTTGAAAGCAGTCCAAGACTGTTCCATTAATCTTTCTTTGAAAAAAATTTTTTTTATTTGTAAACACAGAGAAAGAGAATGAGAATGGGCATACCAGGGCCTCTAGCCACTGCAAATGACCTCCAGAGGCATGTGCCACTGTGCGTCTGGCTTTATGTAGGTACTGGGAAATTGAACCCTGGTCGTTAGGATTAATTGTACAGTCATATCTCCAGCCCTATCTATCTATATTTCTTTCTTTCTTCTTCTTCTTCTTTTTTTTTTTTTTTTTTGTTTGTTTATTTGAGGTAAGGTGTCACTCTAGCCCAGACGGACCTGGAATTCATTATGTAGTCTCAGGCTGTCCTTGAACTCATGGTGATCCTCCTACCTCTGCCTCCTGAGTGCTAGGATTAAAGACATGTGCCACCATGCCCAGTCCTATCTTTCTGAGACAGAGTTTCACACTATGCAGCCTGGCTGGCCTGAAACTCTATGCAAATCAGGCTAGCCTCACTTGTGGCAATCCTCCTGTCTCTACCTCCCAAGCACTTAAAGGCACATGCCATCACACCAGGCTCTGCTTCATTTATCTTCACAGGTCTTTGCCCAGTTTCTCCTAGAAAACATTGTGGGCCTTTAGCGTGCTAGATATACCCTTTACCAATGATTATATCGACAGCCCCTCAAATATCCAAAAATTTTAATCTCAGTATATGTGCTGCTAAAGTAGGAACAAATTATCTTAAATTTCAGCAAGAACAACAAAAAAAACAAACGCTTTTTAGCATAATCTGTTACTCTTCATACAACTTCTTTCATTTTTATTTATTTGTGATGAGAAAGAAAAAGACTTGAGTATGGATACACCAGGGCCTCTTGCCTTTGCAAACAAACTCCAGATGCATCTGGCTTTGCATGGGTACTAAAGAATTGAACAAAAAAAAAAAAAAAAGAATTGAACCCTTGTTGGCAGGCTTTGCAAGCAAGTACCTTTAACTGCTGAGCCATTTCTACTGCCCCACAATTTCGTTTTTTTTTTTTAAATTAAGCTTTATTTATTTGTAAGCAGAGAGATAGCTAGATAGAGATAGAGATAGAGAGAGAGAGAGAGAGAGAGAGAGAGAGAGAACCAGGGCCACCATCTTGTGGGTCTGGCTTATGTGGGTACTGGGGAATTGAACCCGGGGCCTTAGGCACTGGAGGCAAGTGCCTTAACCACTAAGCCATCTCTCCAGCCCTCGTTTTTTTAATTTTTGAGGTAGGGTCTCGATGTAGGCCAGAGCTGAACTGGAACTCACTCTGTAACCTAGGCTGGCTTTGAACTCAGGGTAATCCTCCTACCTCAGCCTCTCAAGTGCTGTGATTAAAGGTATGTGCCACTACACTCAACTCCTTCATGCAATTTTTATGGATATAATCATTACACTTAACTATGGGATGCTGTCCCAACAATACTGTCAATGACACATAAAACACTAGATATACTGGTGCAGACCTTTAATCCCACACAGCATTTGGAGGCTGAGGTAGGAGATTTGTAATGAGTTTAAGACCAGCCTGGGGCTACAGAGTAAACTCCAAGTCAGCCTGGATTACAGTGAGGCCCTACCTTGAAAAAAAAAAGAAAAAGGACAAAAAATCAGATATATACCATAAGTATTTAACATTTTATGTTCCAGAAACACATCAGATCCCAAGTTTTAGTTTAAGAAATCATGACCCTGACTGCTTGTCTGAGCTCAATGGGCATGTATGCACAATCCCTGTTGGAGACCACCCTTAAGCAGTAGTCAGGAGAGCCCTCACCTTTGATATCAAGCTGGGCATGGATGATGTTGCCCATGACGGAGGTTAGGTGGAGGTTTTTGACCGTTTCCTTGGCACCCCGAGTGCTGGTAAAGAGCACACGGGCTAGACCCAGGTGCTTGCGAGTACGGGGGTGAAGAAGGATCTCTACCTCTTCCACCTCACCATACTTTCGGCACATATCCTTCAGGAAGGTTTCCCGTACATTGTCATTGAGCCTTGCAAAAGTCACTTCCTTCAGTGGGATCTGTCCGATATAGAATTCATCCAGCTGTGGAAAGAACAAGAGTTAGTCTGGTGTTTTTCTATAATGAACAGTTTCCTTATCTTTTGGGAAACTTTGAGCGAGAGCCTTAAGATCAAGAAAGAGGTTTGGGAGACCACTGGGCAAGGGAAGGGGGTCCACAAGGGCTATATCAGTCTTGCCTCCTTCTTCCCTGAATTCCTTTCACCACAAAATAGCAAGAAATATGCAAAACTAAAGAATCAACAGTGGGCTGAAGAGATGGCTTAGCGATTAAGGCATTTGCCTGCAATGCAGAAGGATCAGAGTTCAATTCCCCAGTGCCCATATACAGCCAGATGCACAAGAGGGCGCATGTGTCTGGTGTTCATTTGCAGTGGCTTGGAGGCCCTGGTGCGCCCATATTCTATGTCTGCCTCTCTCTCTCTCTCAAATATAATAAATAAAATATTTTCCAAAAAAAAAAAAAAGAATCAACAAGAAGTAGTAGTAAGGAAATAATACACTAAGCTCAGCCTCTGAACCATGATTAGCAGTAGAAATACAAAACTTGGAATAAAAGATTCTCATTCAGAAAAGTAGACAGTACTAGGCATAGTGGATGCATACCCAGCACTTGGAAGACTAAGGAAAGAGGATCCTCAGTTCAAGGCCAGCCTGGGTTTTAATTCCCTAGTACCCATGGAAAGCCAGATACACAAAATAGGACATGCATCTGGAGTTTGCTGCAGCCAGCAAGAGGCCCTGGCTCACCCAATACTCATTCTGTGTGTGTGTGTGTGTGTGTGTGTGTATGCTCACAAATAAAAATACATAGCACAAGCATCTGGCCTTTGTTTGCAGCAATAGTAAGAGACCCTGCCACATCCATCATACACACATGCACACACTCACACATGCACATACACATGCACACACATAGAGGGAAAAAAAAAACAGGCCATAGCTAGATGTGGTGGCACACGCCTTTAATCCCAGCATTTAGGAGGCAGAGGTAAGAGGATTACTGTGAGTTCAAAGCTACCCTGAGACTACATAGTGAATTCCAGGTCAGCCTAGGCTTGAGTAAGATCCTAACTCAAAAAAACCAAAATTAAAACAACAAAAACAAAACGAGTTTGAGAGATGGCTCAGCAGTTAAGGCGCATACCTCCAGTGCTTAATGACCTGGGTTCAACTCCCCAGTACCCAGTCAGACATACAAAGTGGCTAGAGGCCACGGTGTGTCCATACTCTCTCTCTCTCTCTCTCTCTCTCTCTCTCTATATATATATATATATATATATATATAATCTGCTTGCAGAAAAAAAAAAAAAGCCATGCATGGTGGCATACTCTGTGAATTCAAGACCAGCCTGGAGCCACAGAAACTCAACAAGCTAGATATACATAACCCAAACATGATAGTCATGAGAGGTAGAGACCAAGCATTTAGGAGATAAGGATCCCTATGCACAGAGTAGAATCAGAGGATTCACAAAGATCATTCTTACTGGGCTTGACGTTCACCACACTAACAAGAATTTTCATTTCAGGACATGGAACTACATATAAACATGGTATTTTCTAAAAATTGTAAAGTATGTGATGTGGATGTAATACAAGGATGTTGCATCAAGGCAGTAATAATGCTTGGCCAGATCAATGAATACACGTGCAAATGCCCACAAACAGACTTGCCAATAAACAAAAATCAGAGACAAGTGACAGCAAAGATAAAGCACAAGGGGCTGGAGACATGGCTCTGTGGTTAAAGGCATTTGTAAGCCTGCCGGCCTGTGTTCAGTTCCCCATCCACCCATATAAAGCCAGAGGGGCATTCATTTGCACAAGCAAGAGTACATGTAAATGCGCTCATGCACACACAACAATAGCATCTTTAGAAAGATAAAACATGAAATAGAGCCGCAGGGCAAGCAAGGAAACCAGATGAAATGAATATTAAGGCTCTCCATGGAGAATATGGGAATTGATAAAAAGGAGCTGGAGATATTGCTGCACAAAGGCCAAGGAGATTGCTCAATAGTTCAAGGTGCTGCTTGCAAAGCCTGTGTGCCTGGGTTTGATTCCTCAGTACTCATGTAAAGCCAGATGCACAATTGATGCATACTTCTGGAGTTTGTTTGCAGTTGCAAGAGGCCCTGATGCACCCATTCTTTCTATCTATCTCTCTGCTTGCACACACACACAAAAAAAGTCAGGCAAAGCTGCACATGCCTGTAACCCCAGCACTGATTGGGGGGGGGGGGGGCACAGAAGACAAGAGACAAGAGGATAACTGAGACTGGCTGGTCACCCAGTTTGACCAAAAAGTGCAACTTCGCTGTTGGTGCATGCGTTTAATCCCAGCACTCCTGAGGCAGAGGTAGGAGGATCTCGGTGAATTAAAGGCCACCCTAAAACTACAGAGTGAATTCAAGGTCAGCCTGGGCTAGAATGAGACCCTACCTTGAAAAGCCAAAAAAAAAAAAAAAAAGGTGCAGCTTTCAGGTTCAGTATGAGACTATGTCTCGAGAAAAGTGGAAAAGGAATGAAGACATTTGCTGTTCTCCTCTGGCCTCCACGTATTCACAAATGGGGCACTTGCATACACACATGCACGCACGCACAAAGAAAAACCATTGGATTAACTCCTAGATTCCTAGCCTGTGCGCCTAAGTAGATGGTGTGCTATTTATCAGTAGAGGGAAAATAAAAGGGATCTAGGCAAGGTGGCTTAGGCCTTGAATCCCAGCACTCAAGAGGTTGAAGTAAGATGTTCACTATAAGTTTAAAACCGTTATTGTGTTGGCTAGAAACAGGTATTTGGAAGTTATCACCATTCAAGCAAGTCAACTATAAATCTAAAACTGTACAGGGAAAACATAAAAAATGTAGAAGTGCTGGGTGTGGTAGCCCACACCACCCAGCACTCAGGAGGCAGAAGAAGGAAAACCCCTGTGAATTCAAGGCCACACTGAGACTACATAGTGAATTCTAGATCATTCTGGACGAGAGCGAGACCCTATCTCAAAACAACAAATAATAATAAATAAATAAAAACAGCAGGACTCTCAAACTACTTGGAAGAATTATTGAAGATAAAAAATAAAGTCAAGGAACTTGAGAGATGGCTCAGTGATTAAACATGCCTGCCTACAAGCCTACCAGTCCAGGTTTGATTCCTCATTACTCCGGTAAAGCCAGATGCACAAAGTTGCACATGTCTCCAGAGTTCCTGTGCAGTGGCAACAGGCCTGGAGCGCCCATTCTCATTCTCTCTCACCCTCTCTTGCTCAAATAAATAAGAATATTAAAATATAAAATAATAAACCAAAACAAGAATTAGTGAAACAAGCTAAGATTAATTTTTCTAGGCTCAGTCCAAAGCCTGATAAGCATCCTACTTAGACTGGGAAATGGAAATGCTCTTAGGTAAGAAGAGGCAGGAAACTAAGGACTCCAGGAAGGCAGTGGCCTGGCCAATCCCCTTATTGCTAAGGAACTGAGACAGCCCACTGTCACATCTGCACTATCCCAGACTATACAGCAACGGCAGCTAATATTACTTCACCCTTCAAGAAGGCAACACACTTACCACCAGGGACATACAAGTGCACTTCATGTCCAAAACACCTCAGTCTCACAGACTCAAGAGGGTGTAGATCTGGCTGTCAATCTCACTGGAATATCCTCATGATCAGGCCATGTGAAGATCAGAGTGCCAGGACCCTCACACCCTCCAAGGGTCACCATGCCAAGAGACCAGCAGACACCTACCTTAAACTTAGGGACTGGGAGGGAGAAGTCTCTGTTCTTGGACCTGACATGGCAACGGGGGTCTTGGAGGTCTTCAACTGGTGTATACTTTGAGTCCTAGTAAAGAAAGCAGGAACAGATGAAACCAGAATGAAAAACTTAGGACAAAACCAGGTTGATGAGTTCTAGGAAGCCCACGTGAAGACCCACATGCAAAAGAACTGACAAAGCTTGCTTGGGTTCTAGAAAGCAAACCAAGAGCCTGGGAGTTGTTAGGTGAGGAAGACTAAGAGAGGAAGGGACCCTGGCTGGAAGGCAGGCACTCACGCTGACACTGAAGTGGATTCCATCATAGCGGTACACCTTCTGAGAAGGTCTGCGCAAGGCAGGGTCCAGGGCAGGATCCACGATGAGCTTGTAGTTCCGCCACTGGAAGCTCGGGGCCTTCTGCCCATCTCCCCCACCTTCCTGGTCCATCTTTGCTCATTTACACTGTCAGGGAAAGAGGGGTCCGCAATGGGGGTCCGGGTCTGCGCTGTCCCCTCATTGGCTAGCCTAGATTCCAGGTGGTCTCATCACTCCAGTTTCCACACCTCAGCCTGACCCACAGCTCCCTCGGATTTTGCCCCAAGTACTCCGGCTCACCACCACAACACTCCCTTCCCTTCTCCACTTCCCACAGCTCCCCTCGAGCCCCAGGCCCATCTCGCGCCCCCTGACTTACCTTCCCGCTCTCCCTAGCGCGCCCCACTTGGCCACGGCGCAAGACCCCTCCCCCGCCCCCTGCAGGCCCCGCCCCCTCCCGCCTCCTCACCGGCCAGCGGCCCGGGCCGAGCCGGGCTCCCGCTCCCACACAGCCGCTCCCGTCCCCGAGCCCCGGTCCTCTGGACAAGAGGTGGCACCTCCTCGGGGCGTTGAAAACACCGCGAGACCGAGCCTAAGACCCAGCCTCGGCCCCTGATTCCGGGCGGGGGGGGGACGGATAACGCGCGCCGCTGTCTTCTCCCGCCCGGGAGGGTTCTGTAACACCCCCCCCCGTCTCCGCGCACGCGCGCCACGGCCCTACTCACCCGCTCGTGGCGAGCGGCTCCCCCTCCCCCCACCGCGCGCAGCACCTCAGCCGTGTGAGGCGGCGGCGGCGGCGGTGGCGGCAGCGCGAGACCCGGCCCCGCAGCGGTGGCGGCGGCGGCGCCCCCCCACCACCACCTCCCCGGCGCGCGCACCAAACACCACCGCCACCTGCACGAGGCCCAGCGGGCACAGCGTCTGCATTCGCACTTTCGTCACCGGCGCTCACGGGAGATCCTCGGGGCCGAAGGTAGCGGCCTTGCTTCGGCCAACGCCTTATAAACCTCGGGAGTTGTGTCCCAGGGAGCGTGGAGATTGGCCGCATCCCCCGGAGAGTGGGCTTCACCACCCCTATCCAGCTGCTCCGATCTGAGGGTTTTGGCGAATCAGCGGTGACAAAAACTGCGACAAACCCCTGAGGAAAAGGGGGCGGGGAGGAGGGGAGGAGGCCAGCCCGAGCTGGGGCGGTTTGAGTGGCGCGTTGAACAGACGCAGATTCGTGAGGCGGGCGGGGCGAATCGCTGAACAGGATGCGCGCTTATTTGCTTCTCTTCCCTGTCCCTTTCTTGCGCAGGCCAAAGATCTAAGAGGCTGCAGATTCGCCACTGTTCCAGGCTTCAGCCTTCACCTGCATTGGAGTTATGAAAATGACGCCTGTTTAGCCTAGCCCTGTTGGCAGATTCAGTCGCTTTTCCCGAATCTTATTATTACAACTCAAGGAGCGGCCCACTTGGACAAAGGGAGGAATGTCTGAAGCGTAAAAGTTCCATGGGATTTTTCAGTCAAGGAAAAGCTCTCGGATGTTTCTGAGAAGGGTAGTGAATCTGCGGATCCCGATGTGGGCGGGGCCGTGTGCGAGGAGCCAGTCTAGCGCGGCGCTTCCTGTGGAACCCACCGAAATCCGGGCGGACTTGAAGGTGGAAAAATACAACCAGAAGCTCTGACTCAGGCACTTTACCTGGCTGTGCATATAGTAAGGGGGATCGATTCTACGGGACTGTACCTTGGCCTGTTTTAAAGACAAGGTTTCATGATGCCCAGACTGGCCATGAACTCTACGGAGTTGAGAATCGCCTTGAATTTATTCTGTCTCCACCTCCCGCGGATCACTTCTGGCTTATGCAGTGTCCGAGGTAGAACCCAAGGCTTTGTGCATTCTAGGCAAGCACCCTTATCAGCTGAGCATCCCACTTGACATATGAAGAAAAAGTGTAAAAGGCGCCGTATTTTGCCATGTTCTCTGATAAACCTAAGAGGGTTCTAAAGGCCCTTAAGTGGGTCCTGTAAAGTTAAAGGTCCAGCAGGGTGTGGGTGGCTCTGGACTATTATCCCAGCCCTAGGGAGGCTGCTGCGGTAGGAGGATCTGTGAGTTTGAGGCCAGTCTGGGGCTATAGAGTGAGTTCCAGGTCAGCTCGGGCTACCTGCCTCTGAATTAATTGATTAAAGATCTGATTCAGTTATCCTGAATCCAACTCCTGCTTTCTTCAGCTGGGCCTCCCTATATTCACAGGATCTCACTGAGCTTGAGGACAGCCCCAGCTGAAGCCCAGTCCTTACCTGGGAACCTGGAGCTCAATCAATCAACCTAGAGCATAGACCTTCAGGCCTCTGCAGGAACTGTACTCCCTCCAGACCCCTCTGCCCTTGTGTGAGGTTCCCCTAAATTGACTTTCTACAACTACCCTTCGCCAGATTACCTCGCTAAGATTCTTCCTTAAAGAATGAATGGTAGTTAGTCAAGTGGACTTAATGCAGATCTCACCTCAGAACAGTACAGAAGAGATGTGAAGCCCAGTTTAGAAAATTCAACATTTTAAGTTATAAGGAAAGGGATTTGTCCAAGGTCTCTCACAAGATGAGATTAGAACTTCAAAATTATGAAGTAAATGATGCTGAAAAAAATCTAAATGAAGACATGAAACGAGGTTCCTTTAAAGGTACAGATTCTTTCTAGAGATGCCTATATGATAGTCAAGGTAACCCAGGTTGTGTTACTAATTGTGTGGCTGAGGGCAGGATCATGAGCTTTCCTGAGCATTAGCTTTCCTTTTTTATTCATTTGATTATTTTTCGAGGTAGGGTCTCACTCTAGCCCAGGCTGACCTGGAATTCACTGTAGTCTCAGGGTGGCCTCAAACTCATGGTGATCCTCCTACCTCTGCCTCCCCAATGCTGGGATTAAAGGCATGCACCACCACATCCAGCCAGCTTCCCTATCTTAAACAGATAAGCATCCCTTGAAGTGGGTGTGATGATTGAGATCACTTATGAGAAGCCTTTAGGATACAGTGGTCACCCAAGGGGGGGAAAAAAGATCTTCAATGAAAGAGGTAAAGATCCTGAGCTCAGCCTTGCCCTTGGAATAACTGTCTCCACATTCAGAATTGATTAGCCCTTGTCAGCACCTGATGGGGATTAAGCCTGGACCACTCCCCATCAGGTACCTGACTCTTAGAAACAAATTATCTCACCCAAGAAGGCTTCCCTTTAATAATTACAGGAACATCTGTGAAACAAAATTTATTATACAAAACAAGGTGCATCAAAAATTCAGTGTCAGAAGAACTCTTAAGGGCTAGATCTACCTCAAAATCTCCTCACCCAACCCTTGCTAAAGTAAAGCCAGCAGCGGCACAGATCCTCAGCTCAGGCCAAGGAGGTGAGAACCAGGTATAGAGGCGTAGGAGCCTAGGTCAGTGGGGCAGGCACTACCACAGGTCTCTAAGTGCAGAGTGGCTCCTAGGAAAGGCTGGACCTGTGCCTACTGTAGAAACATCCAAATCCTCTACAGCAGCCAAGAGAATGTGAACCCCACTAAAAGGACAGAAAAATCTTCCCACAGGTGCCAACTATAAAATATGACTACACAAAAGGGTTGACTGCCTTGGGGCATGGGGCACAGCTGTGCAGGTAACTAAACTGATCGCCATATCCTGCAGAGGGACAAGCAGCTGAAGGTCAGCTCCAAAGGTCCCTGGATGGCCACCTTGCCTCTTTCCATCTACCCCAGTATCCTTATACTGAGTAAGTTCTACTTCCTCTTCCTCCAGCCAGAGTGGAGCTTACAAAATCCATTGGGACACACTGATGGGGAACATCCCTAGGAATGTAGGACTCTGTAGGCAGGAATCTGGACTCTACCTGAGTGGCCACAGTAAGTGACTCCAGCCAGGGGCAGGGAATAAGGTCTACATAGAGCCTTGGGGCCTCTAGAAGACAGGGGAGCAATGCTTCAGGAAAGGCGAAAGCCGTGTTCACACAGCCTGCAGCTCCCCCTGCAGGCGACTCAGCTCCTCTAGCTCTTGCTTGTGTCGGTCTGTTTTGTGGGCAACCAAGGAGCGGTAGAAATGTAGGGCAAAGGCCATAAACACAAGTCCCACAGGTACCATGATTGCCGTGGAAGCCATAGCTGCCTGCCAGCCTGGCCCGTGGGCACCACTACCACACACTTGCCAGGATGGGCAGGCCTTGGTAGGCTGCCTTGATGGGGCTACAGAAACAGAAGATGGTGGGAGGCTGGCAGCTGGAGTGAAAGAGGTCACTGGTGGCACTTGAGACATAGACACCACAGGAGCCTTTGTGTCCATGGGAGCCCCAATGGGCACAAACTTGACCCAGCCCACCAGGACAACTTCAGCCAGGAAGAGAAATGTGCCCAAGGCAGTGGAGAAGCCCCAGGCCAGCTCCACATAGCGGTGGAGTCGCTGGTGAGGGGACTGATGGACTGAGTTGAGGTTGTGGATGTTGCTCACGGCTTCAATATGGGGCAGCAGACACGTGGAGACCATGAGTGCAAAGAGGTGCACAGCTACAAGCACGGTGGTGCAGGCACTAAAGGCCACCAGCAGGCCTGGTGGGTAGTCATAGTCGCTCTCCAGCTGGACCTCCACCATAGCCACCTGTGGGCACAAAAAGGGGATAAATTGATAAGTAACTTTAAAATTTCTTTGGCATAGTTGGACATATCGTTGCTGTATCTTTCCACCTTTTTGTTTGTTTGTTTTTAGAGTTAGGGTCTAGCCCAGGCTGACCTGGAGTTCACTGTGTAGTCTCAGAGTGTCCTCAAACACAGCCATCCTCTTACCTCTCCCTTCCCCCGAGTGCTGGGATTAAAGGCCACACCTGGCTCTTTTTGGATTTTTAGAAAAATTGTCTGTGTGGATGTGTACTGGCCCAGCTATGCCATGCGCACCTGTGTGGGTCTGAGGATAACCTCAGGTGTCTATCCTCTCCTTCCACTCTGCTTGAGACAGGATCCCCCTTGTTTTGTTTTTACTGTATTGTGTTCACCAGTCTCCATGGCTCATGAGCTTCCAGATCTTCCTGGCTCCAGCTCCCACTGCCTACCATAGGTGCACGCCTGCACCACATTGTGTCCAGCTTTACATGGGTGCTGGGAATCAAACTCAGGCTGTCAGGTTACCAGTAAATGCCTTTACCTGCACAGTCATCTCTCCAGTCGCACCTCCCCCCCCCCCAACACACACCTAAGGGTCTCATTCTATAGTTCTAGCCTGAAATTTGCTAGTCCGGGCTGGCCTTGAAATTGTGATCCTCCTGTCTCAGCTTCTCAACAGCTGAGATTATAGTCATGAACCACAGTGCTGAGCAGTTACTCAGTCTTAAAAGGCTCTGCTGTGACCTGGACCTTGGTTTCATCATCAAGCTATTAAGAGGACTGACGACATGTTTCTGAGTTCTAACTGGTTATAACATGAGGGTTATAACAAAACACGGGCCGGGCGTGGTGGCGCACGCCTTTAATCCCAGCACTCGGGAGGCAGAGGTAGGAGGATCGCCATGAGTTCAAGGCCACCCTGAGACTACAGAGTGAATTCCAGGTCAGCCTGGGCTAGAGTGAAACCCTACCTCGAAAAACCAAAAAAAAAAAAAACAAAACCACGGGACTCGAGGCTGGAGAGATTGCTTAGTGGTTAAGGCACTTACCTGCAAAACCTAATGACCTGGGGAACCTGGGGTTCAATTCCCCAGTACCCATGAACAAAGAGGTGCATGCATCTGGAGTTCATTTGCAGTGCTAGAGACCATGCCCATTCTCTTTCTCCTTAGAAAAAATAAATCAGTTTAAAAAAAAAAAAAAGGAAAGAAAAACAGCCTCAGTCTGTGTGTTGTAGTAATGCTTATAATCCTAACACTTGAGAGGCACAGAAGGGTCTCAATTTGAAGGGCAGTCTAGACTACATAGTGAGAGCTTATCTCAAACAAAACAAAACGGTTTGGGAGATAGACCCAAGTTAAAGGAACTTGCTTATGAAATCTCCAGTACCTACATAGAGCCAGATGCACAGGATGGTACTTGCACCTATAGTTCCTTTGCAGTAGCCTCTCTCTCCTCCTCTCTCTTCTCACAAATAAATAAAATATTAAACACACACAGGAGGCTGAGGGAGATGGCTCAGTGGTTAAAGACGCTTGCTTGCAAAGTGCCTGCCCAGATTCAATTCCCAGGCCATCCACATCCACATTAAGCTGGATGGGCATTCGTTTGCAGAGGCAAAAGATCTTAGTGTATCTGCACTTGGGCTCTCTCCCTCCTATCCCCCCTCTCCTCTCTCTCTCTCTCTCTCTCTCTCTCTCTCTCTCTCTCTCTCTCTCTTGTGCAAACAAACACAATTTAAAACTGCAAATTAAAAAATTAAAATTATGCAAATTTTAAAACACTTTAAAAACACACAGGGGGCCGGGTGTGGTGGCGCTTGCCTTTAATCCCAGCACTTGGGAGGCAGAGGTAGGAGGATCGAAATGAGTTCAAGGCCAGCCTGAGACTACAGAGTGAATTCCAGGTCAGCCTGGGCTAGAATGAGACCCTACCTCAAAAACATACACACACACACACATACACACACATACATACATACATACATACATACATACATACATACATACATACATACAAAGGGCTGGAGAGTTGGCTCAGCGGTTAAGGCACTTGCCTGTAAAACCTAACAACCTGAGTTTGATTCCATGTAAAACCAGATGCACAAAGTGGCACATGCATCTGGAATTTGTTTGGGAGTGGCTAAAAGCCCTGCCTATCTTTCCCCCCCGCATTTCTCTCTCTCCACCTTGGAAACTAAATTTAAAAAAAAACATACACAGAGAACAAACAGCCACCGGGGCTCATTCTTGGCTCTACAATCTATAGAACTTTTTAAATTATTATTTTTTTGTTTGGTTTTTCGAGGTAGGGTCTCACTCTAGCCCAGGCTGATCTGGAATTCACTATGTAGTCTCAGGGTGGCCTGAACTCATGGCAATCCTACCTCTGCCTCCCGAGTGCTGGGATTAAAGACATGCGCCACCACGCCCAGCCTTTAAATTATTTTTTTAAGGCAGGATTACAGGTGTGTGACACTGTGCCCAGCCAGTTTGCTAGGTGTGTAATCTTACATTATTTCTGTGCTTCAATTCCCTACCTGGAAAATGGGGATAACACCACCTACCTGCATGATAAGAGTTATTGGAGGGCTGGAGAGATTTCTCAGTGGTTAAGGCACTTGCCTCCAGTGCCTAAGGCCCCTGGTTCAATTCCTCAGGACCCACATATGCCAGACCCACAAGGTGGTGGCCCTGGTGTTCGCTCTCTCTCTCTCTCTCTCTCTCTCTCTCTCTCTCTCTCTCTCTCTCTCTCTCTCTCTCTCTCCCTGCTTGAAAATGAATAAATAAAATATTTTTTTAAAAAAGAGTTATTGGAAAAGTTAAATGAGATGACACACATGGAATGCTAAGAACCATCCAAGCACATACTAAGCACTAGGTAGATGTTTGCATCACTATGACATGTCCTCAACCCTGTTAGCCTGGCATTCATATCACCTGCCTGACCTTTGTAGATCTGATTACCCTGCTCTAGGCATGTATGAATCTAGACTCTAGGAGCTGGGAAGACAGCTCAGTCAGTAAAGTGCTTGCTTTGAAAGCATGGGGACCTAAATTCAATCCTCAGAATCCATATAAAATGCCAGGCACCACCCATAATCCCAGCACTGGGAAGGGAACATCCCTGGGGCTCTTTGGCCTGTCAATCTGGCCTAATGGTGAGTTCCAGGCAGATGGCATTCCTGAGGATGAAAGGTAAGATGGTCCTCTGGCCTCCACAAGCACATTCATACCTGCATACACACATGTTCACACTCACTAAATTTTGACTGTAGATTTAGACTGTCCAGATTCAAATCCCTCCACTGTCTTGCTATGAGACCTTGGATAGATCCCCTAACATTATGGACCCTTGATTTTCTCATCTGTAAAAATGGCTATATAAACTGAGTGTGGTGGCACACACCTTTAATCCCAGCACTCTGGAGGCAGAGGTAGGAGGATCACTGTGAATTCAAGACCAGCCTGGGACTAGAGAGTAAATTCCAGGTCAGCCTGGGCTATTCTACCTTAAATAAAAGGGGGTGGCATATGGTGCAACTTAATTTGATAAATAGAAAGACAACACACATGAAAAAGCCTTGGGCACAAGGCTTTTGGTTCTCAATAACAGGCAAATACAGTGTATGTAATGCTATTCTAATCTAGGCTGCCTGGATTTCAGAACCAAAATTTCCCCTATCTCTTGTTCTCTTTAAAAATCTTTTATTTATTTGCAAGCAGAGAGAGAGGCAGGGTAAAAAGGTGAGCCACTGCAAACAAACCCCAGATGCATTCGACACTCTGTTCATCTGGCTTTACATGGGTACTGGAAATTTGAGCCCAGGTCATCAAGCTTTGTAGACAAGTGCTTTCACTCACTGAGCCATCTCTCCAGTCCCATTTCTGGATTTTGATGATACATCAAATTGCCCTGGGGCTAGAAGGAAGGTACAGGAAGGTTGGTGGAAGGAAGATAAAGCTGAGTATTTTGGGAAATTGGGCCACAGCAGATGTGGACAGGTGTTTTCCACAAACAGGTATCTGGGCCAGGTTTAATCCTGGTTCTCCCAGGGCCTGGCCCAGCCTTTTCTTTCCTGCCAGGACCGAGGGCCATTCCCACCCCCAGAACCTACACATCCAGCCTGTTGATCCTACAGAGGCCCTGGCCCCTTAAGCTTTCACCCCCGCAAGATTCAAATCCTGCAGCAGGTTGGAGCATAGGTCTGGTCTTTCTCAACCAAATCCATGAGTGGCTACACGTGTTCCTTTGTGGTGATAATGGGAATCCTATCCCTAAGTGTTGTCTAGTTAGGAACTGTGAGTTGGTCTGTGGGATCTGGGTCCCTTATGGAACACCCTAGGCCAAGGATGCCCTTTAGGGTTACAGACTTTTCATTCAAATACAGAGGCTGTGGTACAGAGACACAATGACTAACCCAAATCACCTAATGCTATTACCCCCACACACACACACACACTTAAGGTCTCTTGATTCTCAAAGGATGCCTACATCCTACCCCCAGATCTGCTTTCTCCTTTCTTCTAGGCAGAGATTCATTCTACACCCTGGACAGCCTTCAGTAGAATGTCTCTATACTATCCAACTAGCACCTGGTCCTGATGATTAGAATCACTGCTCCCCCTGGGCAGACTACAGAGAATGCAACCTCCGTGATCATACTTACTGACACTGGGATAAAGGCACGTCCAGAGTCACACAGCTGCCCATAGGCAAGGAGGAGACAGGACTTTTGTCCCGAACCCAGGGATCTCTCTCAGTGCCATTTCCTGGGGCCACTGTGGGACCGTTAACTGATACCATCCTCCCACACCTGCAGTTTATCCGCTAGTCGCTTATCGGTTTCCTGATCAGCTTCCTTCCCAGAGGCGGCACCTTCTTATAGTGTCTGGGGGCGACTCTAGCATTTTTTGTACCTGCAAGGGGAGCTCACTCCTTCATTCGGGCACTCTCCTATTCAGTTTCCTCTCCCTGCCCCCCTGGCCCAATGGACAACAGCCCTCATTCCTTTCTCATTTCCTTTTGAATCTCTCAGGATTTAGTAAGTTAGCACATCTGCCAGAATTGACTTTTTCCGACCAGTTTGCCCCTTCGTAGCCTATTTGTTCTCACTGAATTGTTTGCTTCCTTCTCCATGACACCTTTAGGACTAATCGTTCCCGTATTCCCATTATTCCTAGGTTATGCTTACAACCCTCCCAATACAAAAAGAAATTTTCAAGTCCCTTGGGATTTTGCTCCCTCTTCCTCTGCCCTTAAAAAAAAACATCCTTCCCTTCCGCCCTGTCCACCTAGGGGGTCCGTTTGCTTTCATCACGACCCTGCCCCCCCCCGTGCGCCCCTTCCCGCCCCTCACCATGGCGAAGCCCGACAGCAGGGCAGACGTGCGGCTGGACGCTTTGAGCTTGGCCCGGCTGAGGTAGAGGCGGCGCCAGCTGAGCGCCCGCAGGGAGTGCTGACTGGCCCCCATGAGGTCCAGGTAGCCGCGGTGCACGAACTCTCGGTACGTGGCCGAAGCCGCCGGGCTGTCCACCTCCGGGTTCAGCGGGGCCTGCTCGCCCGCGTCCCCTTCGCTGCCCTTCATGGTGGGGGCGGCTGCACCAGGCGCGCCGGGAGGTCACGGAGGGGCCAAGGCGCCTCGGGGACCCCGGCAGGGCCGGCCTGAGTCGGGGGAAGCCCCCATCCCGCAGCGGAGGAGCAGGGGGTGCAGGCAGCCCCGGGACGGCACAAGGCGTCCACGGAGCCCCAGGGGCCGACGCGGGACTGCAGAGGCCGAAACAGGAACTAGGGCAGAGGCGGAGCCGCCGACTGTCTGATGGGTGGAGCCGAGCCGGAGACTTCACCCCCCCCCCCCCCCCCCCCAGGAAGCAATCCCAAGAGACCCTGCGACCCCAGTTCACCAAAAATATTTGGGTGGCTGCGAGCCACCGACTTGAACACCCAGGTTACTCCAGGCCTTCAAGCCCCTCTGCGAAGTGACTTGAGGAAAGGCGACCCTGAGTTTCTCTGGAGAGAACTCAGAAGCTGCACATGGACCCTCCGGTAGCACCCACTGTGCCAACGCCCCAGACACACACACACTCGTTGGCCCCGGCTGGAAGATTTTGAGTTTTATAGCAAACCATATTGTACAGATTTGGGGTCCAGGGGCCCAGCCCAGCTGGATCCACTCTCTCCTCGGGTGGGCGGGCTGCCTCCTCCCAGCTTCCACAAGCCTTTCGCTAACCCTAGGCAACCCCCTCCCCTCTGGCCTTTGGTCCACCCAGTCCCGTCCCAGTCCCCAACCCCAACCCGCGCACTTTCCTGTTACCTGAGGTATGTGGATAGATCCCTCCCTCCCCTACAAGGTACAATCCTCTTCCCCGGCAGCCTAGGTTGAGTGGGACTTGGCCCCTACTCCTCCCTTTGGCTCCTGAGACCTCCCACCCCCAAGCTGGAGGAAGGGATGGCCAGGTGTTTGTAGGGGGCAGAAAGTCTGTTATTAAAATCCCATGGCAACTAAGGGGCCATTTCCAGCCTAGCACTGGTATTGGGAGGTGTCCATTGGCTGCTATTTCCACGGCAACCTGGAGTGGCAGTTCCCTGGTAAATAGGGATACAAGTTTCCATGACGATGAAAGACTGGGGAAGAGCCAGTCTGGAGGAATCCCATCCTCCTCTTCCCCATCATTAGGCTGGCACCCCCTCCAACTCGGGTCAGGAGGGGTGAAGCTGCTCAAGACAGTAAAGAAGAACTGGAGGGTGGGGCAATGCAAACTAGGTGCCCACCAGTCCAGTCTCAGTCCAGGCTGGTCCCGTCACCATTACCCTCTGGCTCCCCAGGTCCGAGGTTCCCCCGGTTCAAGTAACACTTCAGTACAGATGAATGTTCAAGTATTGTGCGGAGAGGCAGGCAGGGGTCTGGGTTACCCCTCACCACTCCCCTGGGCCACGAGCTGGACAGCAGGCAGGCCCGCGGCCCCCACTCCTAGCAATAGCTGCCATTTACAGTGACGTTCAAGGAGTCAGGGTGGGGGGAGGAAAGAAAGAGGGGTAAACCCACAGAAGGAGTACTACTGCCCCCCACACCAACTCTTGCCTCTTCCTCAGCCCTGGCATTTCCTGGCTCCCCTGATCCCTACCTCTGACACCTGGATCCCCAATTGCTCCTCTGGTTTCCCTTTCTGGCCCTCCCCACCCCCTACTCCAAGTATCTTCTTTTTCCTTGAACCCTTGCTGTTAGGCTTTCTGCCCTCCCCCCACCCAACCTCCACCTCCCCCAGCCCCCAGGCTTCCAGTATCCTGTGTTGCAGATAGCTTTTTCCACCCCATCTTCCCCACTCAAGACTTGCACCTTAACCCCCCTCCCACCATCCCTTTGGCTCAGCACCCCCCCTGTACCTCTGACCCACTCCCCCAGGGGATGGACAATGAAGCAGGTGGAAGGGGGGAAGATGGGGAGGAAAGACCCCCAGAGATATCAGTGCAGGGGAAGAGAAGAGGGAGGCTGGCTGGAGTCCCATGGCAGGAATACCAAGATATAAAACCTAGGAGCCCCAAGTCATAAGGAGGGTAACCTGGCCTCCCAGCAGTGAGTGAAATGAAGGCCAGAGGTCCAGGCTCCTGGTAAGTCCTGGGGAAAGGGGGTGCACCCAACTAGCTGTCCTTGAGAAGCAGCTTTTCCTCTGGGCAGCGAAAGGGGCCAGGGGGCCCAGCAGCTGCCAGCCGGGCACAAGCTTCAGGTGAGAGCTGGCGGCAGGAGCGTAGGTCAAGGCGGCGTAGACGTGGGCAGCGTCGGAACAGCGGGAGGCAGTGGTCTGTGAGGCGGTGGCAACCTAGGAGTGGGGTAGTGACAGCTGAGACCAGGAGGTGGGCAAGTGGTAATAAGCACCAGCCACAAAACCAACAGGCCAGTAAAACAGACAGGTGACCATGCTTACCAGCAAGATTGAGGTGCACCAGGGTTTCTCGGAGTGGGGAAGTGGGAGCCGTGAGGAGGTGGACACTGGGGTCTCCAACATGGGCGCAGTGGCTCAGGTCCAGGGCACTGAGCTGGGGAGCATGGCGCAGCAGGAGCCTCAGGGAGGCATCGGTCAGCTCCAGGCCTGCCAGGCGCAGCTCTGCCACCCCCTGCAGCCGCCCACGGCTCTCTGTTTGCCCTGATCAGGCAGAGGAAAATCAGCACTCCCAGTCTCTCCCACCCCTGGACCCTGAGGCTGTACCCAACCCTCATTCCTCACTATCTCCCTACACCTTCTGTCACCATGTGAGAACCTTGCCTTGCTCTTTTTGCTCAGCTCCTGGCATCCCATCTGACCACTGCTCCCATCATCTCAGGGGGGCTTCCCAGGAGTACTCTGAAGCCTTAAGATTACTCACACCCCTTCCCTGCATTTCCCCCCGCCCCCAGTATCTGACAGACTGAACACATTTTTCCTTAGAAACCATTGTCTCCATGAAAATCAGTTCCACAAAGTTAGGAATTTTTGCTCACTGCTTTATCTCAGTCAAGTGCTCAATACGTTTTCACTCAATCATCCAATACATAACACCTCAAAAGGAATGGCCATCCCTCTGTAATCAGTGAATTGTCCTCTGAGCTCTCCAGTCCCCTAGATCACTCTTGCCTGAACACACACTCAGGTGTTCGTTCTCTCTCCTCTCTCCCTGCAACCCTCGCTGGCCTCAAATCCTGCTGCTGCCTTCAGATGCTACTACACTCAGCTCCCAGAAGTCTCTTCTTCCTGATACCTTCTCAAAAGCAAAAATGGGACAATATTCCTCCTCCACTAGTTTTTCTTCCAAAGGTAAACCAAAGAAGTTTGGCTTCCTTAGTAGAACATTTCAGTTCCTATTAGGTCTCATCCTTGCCTCAGCTCATGCCACAAGACTCTGCCTAGGACCACAACACTCGACAGGCTGCCTGACACTAAGGTCTGACCTCAGAAACCTGCCTCCTTCCCAGTCTCCGGGGTGGACTCCTGCCCTCCTGCCAACCCACACTACTGGCTCTCAAGCTCGAGTCTCCTGAGGGCCCAGAATTGCACCAGATCTAGCATGAGGCCTGAGAGCTTGGGGTTTACTTTCTTTCAAGTTCTCCAGTAATAACACTGCTGAGTCTGAGAGCACACCATAAGGCCAGCCTTGGAAGGCATCTGTTTACGAGGACATCCATGCTCAGATCAGTCACCTGTCCAAAAGCACACGATTATGAAGTAATATAGCCAGGGGACCCAGGCCTGGGAACTGAATGTGCTCTTACTACAATGTTGTTGCCAGTCCATGGCCCTGAGAGAAACATTACTACATGTCACAGATTTATAAGAAAAGCCTCCAAAAAAGTGTTTTGTGGCATCTGCATAGTGCTAGATAAATTTCATTCATGGCTGTTTTTTTGGGGGGAAGGGGGTTTGAGGTAGGATCTTGCTCTAGCCCAGGCTGACCTGGAACTCACTATGTAGTTTCAGGGTGGCCTTGAACTCATTGCAATCCTACCTCTGCCTCCAAAGAGCTGGCACTAAAGACGTGCTCTTCAATTTTGTTTGTTTTGTGGTGGCAGGTTTTTGAATCTAGGTTTTTGAATCCTTATGCGTGTTAAGCAAGCACTCTACTACTAAGCTCTGTCCACCATTTTTTTTTTCCCCAAGGTAAAGTCTTACATTAGCCCAGGTTGACCTGGAATTCACTATGTAGTCTCAGGACAGCCTTAAACTCAGATGTTCCTCCTACCTCTGCCTACCCAGTGCGGGGATTAAAGGCATGCACCACCACACCCAGCTTTACACACACACACACACACACACACACACACATGTAAATCTGTAAAAATATATTTTTACAGATAGGAGCTTACTAAATTACCCCCTCTGAGTACTGGGATTAAAGGCATGTGCCACCATGCCTGGCTATTTGTTTGAGGGAGGGAGGGAGGGAGAGAGAGAGGGAGAAAGAGAGGGAGAGAGAGGGAGGGAGAGACAGAGAGAGACAGAGAGAGAGAGGGAGGGAGGGAGGGAGGGAGGGAGGGAGGGAGGGGGAGAGAGAGAGAGAGAGAATATGAAAATATGAATGGGCACACCAGAGCCTCTTGCCACTGCTTACAAAGTCTGCCGACCTGGGTTTGATCCCCCAATACACATTTAAAGCCACATACACAAAGTGGCACATGCATCTGGAGTTTGTTTACAGTGGCAAGAAGCCCTGGCAGTGCCCATTCATTCTCATTCTATGATCACAAATAAATTAAAATCTGTATTTTAAAAAATTACTTATGTTTGACAGAGGGCCTCAATATGTAGAATGGCCTCAACTTGTCTGAGGTGCACAGAGCTTGGAGAAGAGCACAATTACACATTAGCAGCAGCCAGGGTCCTCTAGACACTAATGAGGATGGAATTCAAGAGCTTGAACTGGTAAATGAGATGAGAATATGCCCAGGCAAAAGGAAAAATCCAGGAAGTAAAAGACCATTATGGGTTGTATGGTAATTTGAATGTGTGTCCGCAATAGATTCAAGAGTTTGAAACCAGCCGGAACTACAGAGTGAGTTCCAGGTCAGCCTACACTAGTGAGAGACCTACCTCAAAAAAAAAAAAAAAAAAAAAAAAAAAAAAAAAAAAAAAAAAAAAAAAAAGAAAAAAATATTCATTCAAAGGAATGCTAGGATGGGCTTCCTGCCCCAAACTGTTAACTGCCTCATATTCCCTAGGTAAACCCTATCCTTGGGGTTAGAGAGATAACTCAGTGGATAAAGTATACAATCATGAGGGCCCAAGTTCGGATCCTCAGCTTACATAAAGGGCATGGTGGCCCACTTGTAACTTGTAATCCTAGCAATCAGACAAAGACAGGGAATCCCCAGAGCAAAGCGGCTAGCTACACTAGCTAAACCTGTGAACCTGGGTTCAGATGAGAAACCCTACCTCAGTAAATAAGGTAGAGGGAAAATGAAGATACCCAAGGTCAGCCTCTACTCTCCACCTGCACACATATGCACCCACACACAGTGAATACACATAAACATATGCACATACCACATGTACACACCCAAACACACAAGAAAGTCCAAAGCATACAGCAGAAGAAGAAATGGCCAGTATGGGCCTTCCTAGTCAAACACTTAGGTTCTTCCCTTCAAATACTTTCTAACATCCAGCATACATCAGAAGAGAGCTCAGGGGCCTACACCTCCACTCTGAGAACACGGTGGTCACACCTGGTTTGGTGTCGGATGGAGGCAGCAGCAGCTCCCGAAGTTGGGAATCTTTGACATCCTCGATCCAGCGGAGATCTAAGAGCCGCAACGCAGGCAGTGGGGCAGAGCCCAGGGCAGAGACGGAGAGCCAGGAGCAGCCGGAGAGCACCAACTCCTGCAGGCCTGGGAGACAGGAGATTAAGAAGCAAATTCTAGGACATCATTCCTGGCCGGCCTGTTCCCACCCTGCCCGGCCTGTTCCCACCCTTCCCGGCCTGTTCCCACCCGGCCCTGACTCTCCACTGGCCCTACCTTGCAGTCGGTTCAGAAGCCACATGAGCTGCTTCTTGGAGACACCTGTCCAGCTGAGGTCTAGAGCCCGGGGCTGACGGCGCACTACACCACTAAGCATGGGTGGGGTCAGTGACTTCCTTCTGCTCAAATCCATCCGAGGCCACAGACGCTTGTCATAGCACCTGCCAGTCACAGGGGGCGACAGAGTCCTTATCCTCAACTCAGGGAGCCTATAATCCCCACATGCTCCACAGCTCACCCCAGATCTCTCCTGTTCCATCCAGACAACTAACTGGCAAGAAGCTCCTGACCTCCAGCCCAAAGCTCTTGAAGACCCCACCTCATTACTAACTGGATATAAGACCCTGGGCAAGTCCATTCCTCTCCCTGGGCTGAAGAAGACCAGGTAATAAACTAGAGATAATGACTCAGACTGCCTGCCCCACAGGGCTGCTGTAAGATCAAATGAGGTAATTACAGTTCATGTGCCTTACAGCTTATAAAGCATTTTGCCAAAGAGCTACACAAACACCACACACACTATTTGATGTAATGTCAAAGAGATCTATCTTTTTTGCTTTAGAGGCAGGATCTCACTCTAGGCTGATCTTGAACACACTCTGATGCCCAGGCTGGCCTTGAACTCATGGCAAACACCTACCTCAGTCTCCTGAGTGCTGGAATTAAAGATATGAGCCTCGGTGCTCAGCTGGTAAAAAAAAAATATCTGAAAGCAGCCCCCATTCCCTGCCTCAGGGTAACTTGATTAACCTCTCAGTTATGGTGGCTCATGGGCACCTCTCATTTCTACTACTCTGCCATCTAGGTAGCCAGCCTCTTAATGCTAGACTTACAGACCTGGTACATGCTATTGGATTATGGGGTTCCTACCACTAGAACGTAAGCCTCACAAGGACATCTTTTCATTTCTGGACCAAGTTTCCAATCACTGCAGGCAGGTACCAAGTACAGGTTAGTTGTTGCACATATGTTAAATGAGTGAACTACTTAAAGCTACCACTGAGCATTCTCCCTCCACACTTTGCTTATCATTTTGCATTTATTCCACATTTATGGAAGACCTAGTGGATACCAGGTAATGAGGCAACAAATATAAAGTAAGTCTAAACAAAGGTAAACAAGTTTTGTGACACCAGCATTTCAAAAGTTTCAACTAGTCGAACATGCAGTAAATGGGAGGACTTCCCAGTGTATCAGGAAACCCCTTCCCCACCTTTCTTAAGGTAGGCTTTTTAAAAAATATATTTTATTTATTCATTCTCAAGCAGAGAGAGAGAGAGAGAGAGAGAGAGAGAGAGAGAGAGAGAGAGAGCGCGAGCGCACACCCAGGCCACCGGCCACCACCTTGTGGGTCTGGCTTATGTGGGTCCTGGGGAATTGAACCCAGGGCCTTAGGCACTGGAGGCAAGTGCCTTAACCGCGGAGCCATCTCTCTCCAGCTCCCTTAAGGAAGGCTTTTAAACACTTCGTGGTACATTAAAGTTCTTCTGGATTCAGCTAGAAGTCTTTTTATATTTCAGTCATTTTCAAAGTTGAGAAATTCCTAGTGGACTAAATGGACAGTTTAGGGAAGCTGGTTTGGGACGAGGCCCAGGAAGCCCTGGCTTGGAAAAAGATTCCAAAATTCCAACCATCTTGCTGTCTACTTTTCTTTTCTTTTCTTTTTTTTTTTTTTTTTTTTTTTTTTTCGAGGTAGGGTCTCACTCTCTAGTCCAGGCTGACCTGGAATTCACTGTGTAGTCTCAGGGTGGCCTTGAACTCACGGCGACCCTCCTACCTCTGCCTCCCGAGTGCTGGGATTAAAGGCGTGCGCCACCACGCCCGGCTTGCTGTCTACTTTTCTAAAGAACTTGAGTTTATCATTTGGGGTAGGTTTTATTTGTTTGTTTTATTTTGTTTGTTTTGGTTTGGGATGCCTCACACTGTAGTACAGGCCGGCCTAGAACTATATATAGGTTTTGTTGTTGTTTTTTTTTGGTTTTTCGAGGTAGGGTCTCATTCTATCATTCTAGCCCAGGCTGACCTGGAATTCACTATGTAGTCCCAGGCTGGCTTTGAACTAACAGCGATCCTCCTACCTCTGCCTCCCAAGTGCTAGGATTAAAGGCGTGTACCACCATGCCCTGCAAATTATATAGAGCTCTGAACTTGAGGTGATCCTCCTACCTCAGCTTCCAGAGTCCTCAGATTATAGGCATGCACCACAATACCTGGCATAAATTTATCTTTAAATTACTCCTTCACTGCACTTAAAACCAGAATTGGATTGCACTGGGTGTGGGGTGGTGCTTGTCTGTAATCCCAGCACGGAGACAGGAGGATAAGGAGTTAAAGGCCAGCCTCAGATACAATAGGATCCTGACTCAAAAAAAAAAAAAAAAAAAAAGCCACAGTATTATATCACATAAATGTTGAGGCCAAGGCTGGAAACAATCTCGTGTCAGTGAAGTGCCTGCCCAATACATAAACTGAGTAGTGGCTCATGCTTATAATCTAACACTCAGGAGACTGAGACGGGTGGATCACCACGAGTTCAAGGCCTACCTGGTCTACAGTGAGTTCAGGACAGCCTGGGCTACAGACCTGAGAGTTGCTACCTAAAAGCTTTTTTTTTTTTTTTTGGTTTTGGTTTTGCAGGGTAGGGTCTCCTCTAGCCCAGGCTGACCTGGAATTCACTATGTAGTCTCAGGGTGGCTGGGACTAATGGTGTGCGCCACCACACCCAGCTAAAAGCTATTTTTCTTAAGTAGGTATATTCCAAAGCCCCTGGTGTGACATTTTAGAGAAGGCTAGAAAGCCTTCACTCAGGCTTCAATCTGAACAAAGCCTTCTGCCATCTCCAAACTTGGGGAGACCTCACACAAGTCATTTGCTCTCTGTGGGCCTCCACTTCTCAAGCCATAAAATGGGATGAGAGATCTCGGACTTCAAATACTTGCTATGCTGACAAAGGAATGGCACAGCAGAAGGCTCAGTACAGTCAAGTTGGAGAGTAGAACAGAGATAAATGACAGGAAGCACTCTTAGAAGCAAGGCCCAATAGCATGCTGAGTAGGCAGGCCAGGCTATCCAAGTTCCCATTCATTTTCTCCTTGATTCTAGCCAACTTGTCATCAGCTCACAAGACCCACCTGCAAACCCTCCATTCTAGTCCCAAACTTCACCTCACAGAAGCCTCCCCCCCACCAAGTACTCCCTACAAGCTCATTACCTCCTGGGAACTGACCACAACTAGTCCTTCCCTGAGAGCTCTTTGGACTTCCTGACGTAACTGTCCTCCAATCTGTCCATCTCCAAGCTGGTACTCCCAATCCCAACTGACCTTGACTCTGTTCCAGTCCCCTTTCTGGCTGCCTTCTCTGCCCATGTTCTTGAAAGCTGCAACTGTCTTTCTTGCACATCAACACCTCCTCCACACCCCTCTGCCTGCTCTTGGCTGGATCCCTTTGCCTCCCTGTTCCACAAGATGGAAGTCACCAGACAGGAAAGCCTGAAACATCCTGCTCTCCCACCTACAGACTTTTCTCTTGCTACACCCTCTTCTACCTCTTTCCACACTATTCTGAGTTCCTTATTTATGTCTACTTGTTCAATGTTGTCATAGTACCTAGTGAATTCCAGTTGCCATTCTAGAAATCAGAAAAATAGAATCAAGTCCCTGCTTTAGAGTTATGTCCACGGACACCAAGGCCTTTTGGGTGGTGTGTGTGTGTGTGTGTGTGTGTGTGTGTGTGTGTGTGTGTGTGTCTAATGAGGATGGAATGTTAGGCAAGCAAGCACTCACCTCTACCACTGAGCTACTAGTCCAGTTCACCAAGGCTGTTTTTATTCCCCCTTCTTTGCATGTGTGTGGGGGATTCTCATTTGTATGCCTAAGTGTGGAGGCCAGAGCACAACTGAAGGATGTTATTCAGTGAACACCATTCACTTCTTCTTGAGACAAAGTCTCTCATTGGCCTAGAGCTCACCAATTAGGCTAGTCTAGCTGGTCAGCGAGCTCCAAGGATCCTTCTGTATCTGCCGTCCAGGCACTGGGATTACACCACCACTGGGAATACCACCACCACTCCCAACATTTTACATAGGTACTAAGAATAGAACTCAGACCCTCATGCTTACAATCCAAGCACTTAACTGAGTTATCTCCTCAGGCCCAAAGCCTTCCTACAGCAAAATTCAATTAACACCTTTTGGTCATTAATCTCCTACTTATTAATGGACCCACTGCTCATCATTCCTTCCTCCCTCCATCTCTAGTCTCTGTAGGACTCCCTTCATCATTTCCAACTGTTTTTTGTTTTTTCTAGCGCATACTCAATTCTGTCCTCTATTCTTGTTACCTTTCTCAGGAGCACCAGATCAGCATATCCAGCAACTGTCCTAGCAGTGGCGTCTGACAGGCCAACAGGTCAAATCTGAGCTCTTCTCTGTCCCCTGTAATTCCTGAGCTCAGGGAATCATGCTATTGCCCATCCAGATCCCTGAGTTGCAAATCTAGAGATTCACCTCACTGAGTCACCAAGACTATTTCCCTTCAGTTTTTGCTGACTGAACCCAGGTTCTTGCACATGCCAGGAAAATGCTCTACCACTGAGCCATACTTCTAGTCCTCTTTTTATTTCTAAGATAGAGTCCCAATAAATTGCCCATCCTGGCCTTGATCCTCCTGCCTCAGTTTCTCTAGTGACTAGAAGTGACGAGATTTATAGGCTTGTAGCCCCAGGCCCAGCTGCCATTCTTCTTCATAAAAAGGTCTTGAGCAAGGCATGGTGATGTCATGTCTATAATCCCAATATCAGAAGGCTGAAGCAGAGGACTTCGAGTTCGAGGCCATCCAGGGCTACACAGAAAGAGCTTATCTCTCTCATTCTCCCCTCCCACACACAAAGTTTCAATCTGAAGCCTTCCCTATTGCCCCTGCTTCAATGCTCAGATCTGGCAGTGCCTCCAGGCCTATCGCCCACTGTGATGGCCATAGGACGCCCTGCTCTGCCCTTCACTGGTCCGGCTCACCTTGAGGCATCGTTTATCAAGTACTTGGTACCCTCAGGCTCTGTGCTGAGTGCTCAACAGGAACCACCTCATTAAATCCCACGAGGTAAATAGACCTGGCTTCTGCATCTGAGGATTCAACCACCCACAGATAGAAAATATTCAAAACAAAAACTGCTTCGGTACTGAAAGTAGATTTTTGTTATTCCCTAAAAAATACAGCATAGTAACTATTTACACAGCCTTTACATAGTACTGGGTATCATAAGTAGCCCAGAGATTAAAAAATATGGATGTGCATGGGTTATATGCAAACACTATATACCATTTGGATTTTGGTATCCTAGAGTGGAGAGACTTCTAAAGAGCCAATCCTCCTTAGGTCCTGAGGACTAAAGTGAGAAATATGTAGCTTTGAGAGATACTATATGGCCTTAAATCACAGTTGATGAAAGCCACAGGCCAGATTCCAGGGCCCATACTAGGAACCACTGTGCCCACCTTGGCCCTCTGTATAGTTCACTTCCAGCCACAGGTTTCTCCCTGGTTCTTGTTTTTTTGTTGTTGTTGTTTGTTTTCAAGGTAGGGTCTTGCTCTAGCCCAGGCTGACCTGGAATTCACTATGTAGTCTCAGGATGGCCTCAAACTCACAGCGATCCTCCTACCTTTCTCCCGAGTGCTGGAATTAAAGGAGTGTGCCACCACACCCAGCTTTCCCTGGTCTTTTCCTTTCAGTGTTGAGTCTCACGTGCTAAGCACAGCACCAGCTTGAGAGGGAGGCCTCAACAAACATGCTACCAGTGAATACATCAGTGGAGCAACCCCAACAACTTCTGTAACTGCCTCAGTACTGCAGAACTCTTCAGGAGCCCAGATCTTGGGACTAGAGAGATGGCTCAGCAGTTAAAGGGGCTTTTACGCAAAGCCAGACTGCCTGGGTTCAATTACCCAGTACCCATGTAAAGCCAGATATACAAAGCGGCACATGCATCTGGAGTTTGTTTGTATTGGCAGAAGGCCCTGGCACACCCATACTCACTCTCTTTTCTGTCCCCCCTTCAACATGTGTGTGTGTGTGTGTGTGTGTGTGTGTGTATATATATACATATATATATATATATATATATATATATATATATATATATATATATATATATATATATGCAAGCATGGGGCTGGAGAGATAGCTCAGTGGCTAAGGCACTTGCCTATAGAGCCTAATGACCTGGGTTCAATTCCCCAGTACCCACATAAAGCCAGATGCACAAAGTGGTACATGCATCTGGAGTCTGTTTGCAGTGGTATGCCCATTTTCTGCCTCTTATTTTCTTGCAAACAAATAAAATAAAAAAAAAAAGAGTACAGATCTTCCATAAATATTTATAACTGAGCAACAATGATATAGTTATTTCTACTTCCCAAGAACTCTGCTCAGTTCAGTATGTGTACTAGGTCACAAAACAAAGCACAGCGACTTTCCCAGTTTTACAAATGAAGAAACTAAGGTCAGGCCTATAATCCTGGGTACCTGGGAAGTTGAGAGGATCACAAATTCAAGATATGCATGAGTCTTGAACTTAGTGAGTTCAGACTGGGCAACTTAGTGAGGCCTTGTCTCAAAATAAAAACTAAAAAGATGGGGCTGAGGCGATGGCTCAGCAGTTAAGAGCACCTGCTGTGCAAGCATGAGGAACTGAGTTTGATCCCCAGCACCCATGTAAACAGCAGGGCATGGCCACACATGCCTGTAACACCAACAAGGCACGGGAGGGGCTGGGGGAGACAGAGACAGGAGAACTGCTAGGGCTTGCTGATCAGCCAGTCTAACTGAAAAAAAATGGCATGAGCCCAGACTCAATGAGAGATTCCACCTCCAGGATTAAGGCAGAAGAGTGACCGAGGATACCTAACGACCGACCACCGCTGGCATCTGTATGCATGCACACATCTACAAACACACACATGTATATACCACACCAAAAAAAAAGTAGTTAAGTTTAAAAACAAAGTAGCTCAAAAAAACAAAAACAAAAAGCAGCTCAGTGGTGAAGCACTTGCCTAGCATACACCAGGCCCTAGGTTCAAACCCCAGTACAAAGGAAGAAGATGGAGGAGGAGGGGTGGGGAAGGAAGAAACTTGAAGCATTGGAAAATGAAGAAACCACCCCAGGAATCATGGGAGATAGCTCAGTCATAAACATGCTTACTTTACAAGCATGAGACCTGAGATCAATCCCCAGTACCCAAGCACTGGGTAGTAGCAGCATGTGCTTGCAATCCCATCACTGAGTTGGTGAAGACAAGGATTCCCTGATACTGGCTAGCCAGCAAGTCTGGCAAAATTGGTGAACTCCAGGCCATTAGGAGACTGTCTCATAGAAAAAAAAAACCAAAAAGTAGGGGACATGGTGGTGCACACCTTTAATCCCACCACTCGGGAGGCAGAGGTAGGAGGATCCCGTGAGTTTTAGGCCAGCCTGAGACAACATAGTGAATTCCAGGTCAGCCTGGGCTATAGCAAGATCTTATTTTGAAAAACAAAAATAAAACAAAAAGGTGGAGAGTCTTCCTGAGGTTGACACTCAAGGTTGCTCTCTAGCCTCTACACATATGCACACACATACACTAAAGAGGAGACCCAGACAGGTGGTACATGCCTTTAATCCTGTTACTGGGCTGGAGAGATGGCTCAGCAGTTAAGGTACTTGCCTCCAGTGCCTAAGGCCTGGGGTTCAATTCCCCAGGACCCACATAAGCCAGACCCACAAGGTGGTGGCCCTGGTGTGCTCGCTATTTCTCTCTCTCTCTGCTTGAAAATGAATAAATAAAATATATTTTTAAAAAATATATTTTTAAAAAGAAAAGAAAAGGAAACCAGTCCTGGTTTAACTCCTCAGAGGAAACGCACATCAATAGCAGGCATTTGCCTCAGCACTTGCACACAAGCCTTGTTGGTCTTATGGAAACCTGCAGGCAAGCACTAGCCCTCCAAACCGTGTCCCAAAGGAAGAAGACAGGCATTTTAGTTCAGCCTCTAACTTGTACTGCAACTTCACATTGCGGCAATTATAAAAAACAAATCAGGCCGGGTGTGGTGGCGCATGCCTTTAATCCCAGCACTCGGGAGGCAGAGGTAGGAGGATCACCATGAGTTCAAGGCCACCCTGAGACTACAGAGTGAACTCCAGGTCAGCCTGGGCTAGAGTGAGACCCTAACCTTGAAAAAAAAAAAAAAAAAATCAGTTACACTTTTTTTTTTGAGATAAAATCTCATGTTGCCAAGACTGACCTCCAACTCACAATCCCACAATCCTCCTGCCTCAGTCTCCTGAGGGCTGAGAATGTGCCATTTGTAAAGCTCAGTCCACAGTCCACAGCTAGTCCTGGGAAAAAGCCTGAATTTACTCATTTAGTAAAACATTTCTTGAATATCTACACTGCCTTTGTACCATCCTGGGTACATGAAGATAAAAATCAATACACAGTATGTGTCCCCACCCCAGCAAATGATGGGAACATGAAATGAATGAAAGCTTGTCAACATGCCAAAGGCCTCTGTGTGCTCCATTAGGAGAACAGCATGCTGTGGGAGCTTAATGGAGGAGGAAGAAACTTGCTGGGGGAGGATCAGCAAGGAAGATAGGCTTGGGAAGATGACCAGCATTTTGCACGGTTCAGGAGGCAGTGGAGGAAACGGAGACAGGAGGATGGGCTGAATCATAGGGCCGTCCCAGCAAAGGACTTCCTCATGTGCAAACTGGACCAACAGTTAAGACTGTCCTCAGAAGAGAGCATAAAAAGTGAGAAAACTGTCAGGTGTGGTTGGCGGCACATGCCTTTAATCTCAACACTTGGGAGGCAGAGGTAGGAAGATCACCCTGAGACAACAGGTCTCCAGAACTCCAGGTCAGCCTGGGCTAGAGTGAGACCCTACCTTGAAAAAAAAAAAGGGTGGGGGGGATTATGCTTAGCATATACTAACCTTCAATATACTTAAAGCTACTACTAAAAGGAAATAGTCTGGGCTCAGGTTCATATTCCTGATTCTATTACTTCCTCTCCACATGACCTTGGACTTCAGCTTTTTCTGAAAGGGGGAATAATGTGCTCCTCATGGAACCTCAAGTGTTAAGTGAGCGCCCAGCACCTAAGAAAGGATTGCACAGTAATGTGGACACACTAAGGAAGACAGACTTATTGTGGGTCACCCAGCAAGGAACAAGCATGCTGGCCTGTCTAGCCACTCACCAGCGGCTCCAAGTCCGGCAGACTCGCATGCAGACACATAGCTCTCGAGGCCCAAGGTGCTGGAAGACACGAAGCCAGGCGGCTCGGGGAAGGGGATGGTCGGATCCAGCAGCCAAAGGCAGCGTGTCAGGCTCAGGGCTTCGAGGCGGGGGTCGTACCACATGCCGCTCCAACTGTGGAGGCCGTGGTGGAGGGGCAGGGCCCAGGGGCCAGCTGAGCAGCGGCCCCCCACTGCCAGGGCGCACAGCCCGCCGCCCCCCACGGTTCTCCTTCTCGCCAGAGCTTCCCCGGGCTGGTCGGCGCCCATTCCGGGCCTCGCCAGGGGCCTCTTCTTCACTCAGCGATGTGCCTGATGAGTCCGAGTCGGAATCAGAGTCCGAGGAAGAGGAGGAGGTGTCAGGCACCCGCTCCAACAGCTGGCACATCCTCTTGAAACGCTCCAGTTTCTCCCTCTGTGGCGATGGAGATGGAACTGCTGGGCCCTCAGCAGAGGCCAAAGGTGGCTTTGGTTTCTGCAAGGAAACAAGGCAAGGCTATTCTAGGGCCTAGAATCCACTTTCCTAACCACCTACCCAAAAGGGACCAAATAGCCCAGGAGACATAGTCCTGAGTTCCAAACTTCTCTCAAACAATGTGAGACTTTGGCCATCTCTGGACTACAGTTTCCATATCTACAATGTGAAGGCATTAATTCAAAGAATTTCAGTCAGGTATAGTGGTGCACACCTTTAATCGCAGCACTCAGGAGGCAGAGGTAGTAGGATGACCTGAGTTTGAGACCAGTCTGAGACTACAAAGTGAATTCCAGGTCAGCTGGGACTAGAGCAAGGCCCTACCTCAAAAAATAGATAAATGTTTTGTATGAAAGGAGAGGTTAGCACTCCCCTTGACAAGGATGGGAGAGGCCCTTGAGCCTTACAACACACGTACAGGTAAGGCATTGCCACCTACTTTGTGGCATCTAACCACTGTTTTTTGATTAAAGGAAACTCACTGCCATATTTACAAGCAATAAAAACAAAACAAAAAAGGGCTGGAGAGATGGCTTAGCGGTTAAGGTACTTGCCTCTAGTGCCTAAGGCCCGGGGTTCAATTCCCCAGGTCCCACATGGGCCAGACCCACAAGGTGGTGGCCCTGGTTCTCTCTCTCTCTCTCTCTCTCTCTCTCTCTCTCTCTCTCTGCTTGAAAATGAATAAATAAAATATATTTTTTAAAAAACCCTACCATGGTGGCACATGCCTTTAATCCTAGCACTTAGGAGGCAAAGGTAGGAGAATTGCTGTGACTATGAGACTACATACATAGTGAATTCCAGTTCACTCTGGACTAGAGAGACCCTATCTCAAAAACAAACAAAATAATAATTTCAAGTCTGCTTAGTCAATGTTTCATGAACCTCCCAGAGACCTTGTATCAATTAATTGCTGGCTTGCTTTTCAACTTGCTTTGCACCACTTCTTCTTCCACAACATGGAGTCATAGGCTAGACAACTCATAATGTGAATAACAAGGATCGTCTGTCCGTGTGTGGAGCACCACTGCCCACTGATTCCTTAAGTCCCCACAGTGATCTAATTTAGTGGCAACTTGGGCCATTCTTTTTAGACATGAGAAACTGAGGCTCAAAGAGACTAAGTGACTTCCTAAGGTCTTGAGTTGACAACTAGCAGAGGGATGGTTTGAACATAGTCAAGCAGACCCTTGTATTTATATGGTCAATGCAAAGTAATAGACTACTAGCTTTGCTGTATGACCTCAAGTAAATCTTTTTACTTCTGAGCCTCATTCCCCTTGAATCCAGATAGATTGAACAGTTTTCAAAGCCCATTTACTTCATAAGATTTATCTAATGCTATGGGGTAAGAGGAAAAAGGTAGAGTTTCATCTTCATTTCACAAATGAGGAAACTGAGGCCTAGAGCAGGTGATAAGTTGCCAAGATTATGCAAGGTAAGGATTGGAAAAATGAGACCAAAAGACCAGATGATATCCAAAGGGCTGCTTGGAAGTCAGGAGTTCCTGTGCCCTGGGACCCAGCCCACTCTCCCATCCAATGCTTCCCAGGGATTCAGATACCCATGGGGACCACATGGGGTAGGGCAAGACAAGGTGAGCAGGAAGGGATAGCTCTAGTTCTCCATGATGGAAAGTGGGGCAAGGAAGGATGGGAGGGGGAGGAGGTCCCCCCGCACACCTCCCAGTTGTCAGGAGGGAGCCCAGGGTGGCAGGATGAGAATGCCTGGCTTGAATTCAGAACCCTGGGGGGCAGAAGGCCGGGGCTGCCTGGGTCCACTCCTCGGAGGAGGCAGGCATCTCCACCCACCTTCTTCAAGTGCCTCTCTCGGCCTCCTTTCACCTACCAGGGCAAGAGGGAGATATGGGGGGAGAAAAAACTCCATTAAGGACCTTACTTACACACCAAATTAAGGTTCATAACCTCTAAACTACAAAGCATATAAGCCCCCAACCCAGGGAGAACTTTGGGCATGCTCACCTTGCAACCAGTGTCTTGGCTCATTGAGCATGCTCCCATCTCCTCTTTTTTTCTCCTTCAGGCTCTTTCCAGCCCCTCCCTCCTCTCCTCTGTAGCAGTTAGTTTGAACATGCTCTGTCCTTCCTTCCCAACCCACTCAGGTCTCCCAAAGGGTCCTGACCTATGCCAGTTGCTCACCTCTCACTAGTGCTTCTCCTTCACAGTGACCATGCGCCATACACACTCCACTACTAACCCTGAACTACATCTCCCAAAAACCTCCCAGGGAATCCACACAGGCTCAGTTCTCAGGCCCACTCCCGCCAATAACGATCTCTCCACCCCCAGAGATAGAACTCCCAAAAATCTCTTGGGCAGGACCTAGTGAGCATACCCTAGAACTCACCTTTTTCCTTGGGGTAGGGGGCTCATTCCCTGCCTCCCTCTCCTTCCGTTTGGGGGGCCCAGGCACATCCTCAGGGGGAGGGCCAGCAGGTAAGGGCCCCTTTCGTCTAGGTGGGGGCGGTGGAGGTGGTGGCTCCTCTGTCAGTTTCCATCCACTCCCTAAGCTAGCACCTTCCTCACCATTGTCAGCCCTGCGACGGCCTGGCCCCTCTCCTGCATCCTGGAGAGAGTAAGCTGGGGGTAAGGCCACCTAGTTCCAGACCCCCCCACCCTGACCTTAGAGCCCAGCCCTTGTTCTACCTTGCTGGTACGCCCTTCCTGGGTGCAGCGGGGGCACTCCCAGCAGTTGGGAATCTCTGCATTGATGACACCCTCAGCTTTCCCCATCTGTAGGCAAGAGAACAGAGAATCAATCGATAGAGGGTGCCAGTATAAGCCCCAAGACCTTGTAGCCTACCTTCTTGCTCCCTGATAGTTTGCCCCACCCAAGGCTCTAGGATTCCCAATGTTATCACCTTCAGGCAGCCAGGGTGGACGATCTCATTGCAGATTGTACACTCCATGAGACTCAAACTGAATTTCTCTTCCTCTCCCTCCACTGTGTCCTCCTTCCCAGCCTCTCCACACAACAGGCACACAGCTGTGTGTGGGAGCACGGGCTGTTGAGAAAGAGGGGGCATCAGGGACCCCAAAACCAAGTAGTGAGGAAAAGACTTCCTTCTGTGGGAACCCTAGTCAGCTGCAGGATGAGGTTCTAAACGCAGAAGCCAACTGGGCCAAATACTATGAATTTGCTCTTTTTGGGCGGAATGATCTCCAGCAAATAATCTAGCTTCAGTCTCTTCCTATCTGCATAGGGCTGAGGACATTTCCTTTGCAGGACCACTGTAAGGACAAGACAAGGCATGAGGGGCATTAGGAACATAGCGCTTATCAGTGTTGATAGCTATTACTGGGCCCAGGTGTGAGTGGAATTACAGCTGGCTTGGAAAGTGAGAGTACCGGTAACTACGCCAGTATTCAGAGTGGGCTAGGAGAGACATGGGAGGCACCTGGGTGATTCTGAGGCTGCTCAGCGGGCAGTCCAAGGTGGCTTTACATCCTGCAGTGAAGAGTTTGGGCAAGACTCCTGGTAACAGTAAAACCAGCTGCCTAGTCCTAGGGGAAAAGGACCATTCTGTAGACAATGTGACTCTGGGAAGGACAATGGTAACATGGAATCCCATCAGGAATGCTGAAGGCTGTGAGTTGGGATCAAGGAAAAAGGTGGAAGGATCAGAGCCTGGTGAGGTGGTCACACCTTTAATCCCAGCATTGAGTTCCAGAGTAGCCTGGGGACTACAGAGTGAATGCCAGGTCAGCCTCAGGCTAGAGACACTACCTCCCCCCCCCCCCCGAAAAAAGGGGGGGGGAGCAAAAGAAAAGACTAAAGGCCTTGGGGTGAAAGTGTAACCAGGAACGAGTGATGGAAGGAGCAGAGGGAGGCAGTAGTGTGGGGATAAAGATACAGCTGGATCCTCAAGGCTGCTGTGGAAGGGCCACTATCTGAAGCCCAGGTCTGAGGAAGGCAGGGAGGAAGCCATGTTTCCTTGATACCTACTGTGTGCTGGGCCTTAGAGTAAGTAGGCCCTTCCATATCCACGTTACACTAACATCTTTGCAACTTAACAAAGGAAGCATTTTACAGAGAAGGTACCTAAAGTTCAAAGTTATTTGCTCAAGGTCACACAAAAGGAAAGCCTGGCCTCAAATCCAAGACCCTAAGGGATGAGAAAGGCCTGAGAAGGGCAAGAGATACTTGATGAGGCTAGGTCTGGAGATGGGCAAGGGCTGGGCTCTCAGTGGTCCTGTGACAGAGCTTCTGTGCACCATGACATTAACTCCCCCCACCCCAACTTGGAGATCCAGACATAAGCAGACATTTATACGACTAGTGAAGAAGACAGGGAGTGAATGAGTGGAGAAACAGCACCTCTACAGAACATAAGTCGGGAAGCAGTCACAGAGAGAAGTTCATGGTGCTCTGGAAGTATGCCCCTGGGGAGGTGGGGGGGGGGGAGAACTCACCGCAGTGCACTGCCGAAGCAGGCACGACTGCTTCATGCGCCCCGGCCCCCCAAACTTCTTCATGTCTCGGCAGAAGTGGCAGTCCCCGCACTCAGTTCGCACACAGGCCCGGCAGCGGCGGCAGCGGGTTCGGCGTCGGCGCGCTCCGGCCCCCGGCCCCCGGCTGCTCGACGACATTGGGGGCGTCAGCAACGCCGAGGGCTGTGGGCAGACAGTGGCAGGGTCAGACAGGTCCGCTAGGCCTGGCCTGGGAGAACTCTGGCAGCAAGCTCCACGAAACCCTGGGCTGGCAGAGTTTGCCCTCCTTCCCAGGGAGACAGAAATCAACCCTCCTCCTGGTGTGTCTTGGGTGGAGGGCCACTCCCACTACTCAAGGCCTCCTCCGACCTCTCTCCTCTAACACTCCTTCAGGGAGAGGGGCACTGCTCTCCTCTAGTATCTCCAAGCCAAAGCTCTGAGGAAAGGCCACAGGCTCCTTTTCTGCAGCATTACATAGGGAAGCCCCATCGAAACAGAACATCCTAGGCGTTCGCAGAGTTAACTTTAGATTTCAGAGTGGAAGCACCTGACTTCGTTTTCTCTTCTCTTTCTCACAGGTAAGAGCCATCCGATCTCTGGTCCCTTCAAACTTGGATTCTCACCAGATCCAGTAGGAGCCTTGCCCCCTCGCCCTAGTAACACTGTGCCCTCAACTTCCCAAAACCCTTGAAATGCTTCTTCAGTGCCACTCCTCAGCCCCAAATCTGAACTCCTCTGTTCCCCAAAGAAATCCCTCTGCACCGAGACATCCTCTAGAATCCCTCAGGCAACCTGGGCCATTTCCCAGGTTCTACTGGATTCTAGAATCCAGACTGGCATCTCCCATAAAATTCAGGATGGTGCTCAGTTTTAGATTCTCCCCCTATACCCCCAAGCTTACCAGGCTGCTTTTCATCCCTAATTGTCTGGAATCCCTGGGGCTCCCCTGCCCATGGAAACCAGATCCTCTAAGATCCCACACGGACTCAGCAGGCCTGGAGGGGTCTCTTCCCAGTCAAGTCTTACACCGGCTTCCCCCTTTCCAAGGACTTCCAGACCCATCCAACGGGGTAAGGGGCCCTCCAGCGCTCCGGGGGAGGGGCCTAGAGGGCGGCGACTGCAGGCTGGGTGGGGGGGATCTGCAAGGGGCAGCAGGGTCTGGGAAGGCAGGCCAGGTCCCCAGGGTTGAGAGGTTATAAGGAGGAGGGAGGAGATGAGTTTGGAGCAAAGGGAGGGTGAGGCTGGGGGCGGGGAAGGCAGGGAGAGGCTGGGCTGAGGATGAATGGGAGTGGGAGCTGCCCAGGTCTGGGGGTGAGGAGGAGCTGCACGAACCCACCTCACACGTGTCCCGGGAGCCATCTCTCCCTTCTCGGCAGCTCCCGGCGGGTCGGCGGCCATCGGCGGCGGGGGGGCCGGGGGGCGCGGGGCGCGGAACGCTCAGAACGCCGGGGTCCACGGCCCCCCGAGGGCGCTCGGCCCCTCCCTCCGGCGGAGGCCGGGACGGTGGCGAGTGGAGATGGGGAGCGCCGGGGGCGAGGCCCTCCCACGGGCTGCGGCGCGGCCCTTCCAGGGGGAGGTCCTGCTCTGGGGGGCTCAGTCCCTCAGCCCCCCCAGGCCAACGGGGGCTCCTCGGACGCAGGGTGCTCAGCTTCTGCCCGGGCCCCACTTAGTCCCGGGTCCGAGTCCCAGCTCCCCTCCCCCACCACTCAGAGCCCCCGACCCCTTCAACTGGCCCCTTCCCGGCTCCCACTGCCCAGGGGTCCAGGGACAGGCCTGAGCCCCCCTCCACCGTTTCCGGGGTTCAAACCCCGCCCTCCGCCGGTTCCCGGGGAGGGGGGGGTCGCGGTAACCTGCCCCCCTCCCCTGGGCCCGCCCCTGGACTGCGGCCCCTGCCCTACGGCTACCGGGCGAGCGCAGGGGGGGTGAAGGAAGCTGCTCCGGCCCCGCCCCCCCAGCTCGCGCGTGCCCCCGCCCTCTCCCCTCCCCCCCAGCACGCGACCCTAGGGAGCTAGGGATTTAAATAAAATTTGAATAAATCTCCCTCTTCAAGCGGGAGGGTGGAAGGAAAGGATGGAAGAGAGGCAGGAAAGGGGAGGGGGCAATCGGGGTGTCTCAGCCCCCCTGGTCCCCCGGCTCGGCGCTGCTTCGGCCCGGGGCCCTGGTCGCTTCTCTCATCCCTCCTCAGCTCCTTCCTCCTTCCTCCTGTCTTCCCCCTCCCCTCCCTCTTTCCCTCCTCCTCCTCCTTTTTACTCCCTCCTTCTCCCAAAGGAACCCCGCCCCCCACCCCCTCCTTTCCTCCACCACCTCGACTTTCCAGGACGAGCGCGTGCAAAGCACTATGGGAGTTGTAGTCCTGCGGACACCGGAGCTACAGAGGGAACAATGAGACGCTGGGGCCAGGGAGCACTACGAACAAGATGGCAGAAGGCGTGCCCCGCCGGGAGCCGAGCATGGCGGGAGTTAGAGTCCGGTGGCCCCGAGGCTCCCCGTTGCAGAACACAGAGGAGCAGGAGCGATGACTACAAACAAGATGGCCTTCTCTCCCCCCCCACCCGACCTCCTTTCCAGGCTCTCACACGCCCTCCGGTCCACAACCCTCCGCGTGTGTGGTACCTGACGGGAGTCGCAGTCCATCTGCTGCCTTCCCGCTGCCATTTCTACTCGTCAGGAACAATGGAAAGGTGAAAAGGAACGAGGACTACAAGCAAGATGGCGCAGAAGGGGGTGCACACCTGGCTTGGAGGCCGAGCTTAGGAGGTGCGATGGGAATAGTAGTTTCCTAGCCTTCCGGAGTTCCTGAAGAAAGGCAGAACCAGGAGAACAAAGTGACTACCATGAAAATGGCAGGTTATCTAACCTTTCACGGTCGCTTAATTCTAACACCTTGAGCACCTCGCCCGCCTGAGTGGTCACAACCCCGCCCCCGTCGCCCAAAGCCTGCCGGGAAATGTAGTCTTCCCGCCCGCCCTCCATTCTCGGCTGTCTAGACAATGGAAGAGAGCGGGGCGGAGACTATTTAAAGATGGTGGCTGCAGGAGTGGGGCGGCGATGGGATGTGAAGTCCTAGAAGTAAGCCTTTTCCTTGCAGGACTGGGGGAAAGGACTACAATAGAGATGGCGACCTAGAGGCTCGCCGGGCGCCATGCCTGCTGGGGCACGTAGTCCCTTCCCGGCCAGGCGGAGAAAGGCCGCCGGCCGTCGGAGGAGTCGCCGCGGGCTGACACGCCGGATCGCGAGCCCACGAGAACGCCTAGCCTCCTCCCCTCGCCTCCCTAGATTCTATGTCGTCCCGAGCCTGGCTCGCTAGCCTGTCACCCATGGACACAGAATGCCCGCCGTGGGGTGGCAGGTTTCAGAGGCAGGCGTGGTTCTCGCCGCGGCGTGGGAAGCTCGTTCTCCCAACCTGGGACTCGGGGTCTTGCGAGTCATGAGTCTTTTGGAGCATCCAAATCCCCTTCCGCCCTGGGACGTCATCAGACCTCCGTTTCCTCACCTGAAGAGTGGGTATTACCTGGAAGCAGAGTTAGGAGTGTTAAGATCGTGTTCACCCACGTACGCAGCTGTAGCACTGGGCACGTGATGGTAGTTCCTTTTTCGAGATCCCTTCCAGCCTACACGTTCTGGGAGCCCAGGAATCCATCATGCCGGACAGTTAGCTTCTGTGGGAGAGAAAAAAAAAAAAAACTGACGGGCCAGCTTCCCCCCATCTTAAACGGCCTCCCCTCCCCATCTGGATTCTCCAGTATCACTACCCAGCACCGCTCCCAGGGGTCGCCCGCTCTCCATTTAACCGAAGTCCTGCACTTGAGCCAAATTCCTCAATCTGAATTGCAACTTCTGCCTCCTGCTCTGCTTGCTTGCCAGCTCTGGAACGCCCCGCTCCCACAATCTCAGCTGCCAAAACAAATGGGACTACTCTGTGCCATCTTACCTTCCTTAAAAAATTTTTTTTGCTTTTAAATTTTCCTACAGGTATATATTGCAATTGAGCATATCCTTCTTTCTCTTTACTCTTCCTGTTCTCACCTCTCCCCTTTCACCTTTGTTCCTCTAGACAATTTAATTTTTTTTTTTTTTTTTTTTTTTGGTTTTTCGAGGTAGGGTCTCGCTCTAGCCCAGGCTGACCTGGAATTCACTGTGTAGTCTCAGGGTGGCCTTGAACTCACGGCAATCCTCCTACCTCTGCCTCCTGAGTGTTGGGATTAAAGGCGTGTGCCACCACGCCCGGAAATTTTAATTTTTCATATTATATATACATACATGATTATGTATACATACATGATTTTATGTGAGCATACAAAACGTAGTAACTGCAAATGAAGAGAGACTGGTTTAATTTGCTTGAAATCTTCATTTCCTTCAAATGACTTCATTCTTCTTATGACTGAAAAAATTGTGTGGGGCTGGAGAGATGGCTCAGTGATTAAGTTGCCTGCAGAGCTTAACAACCCTAGTTCGATTCCCCAGTACCCCAAACATAAAGCCAGATGCATGCTCATTCTCTCTCTCTCTATCTCTCTGATTGCAAATAAATAAATTCCATTGTGTATGTATACATTTTCTTCTAGGTTGATTCCATAATTTAGGTATTGTGAATAATCCTTCAATAAACCTAGATGGGCAAGGAGGTAGGAGGATTGCCATGAGTTCAAGGCCACCCTGAGACTACACAGTGAATTCTCGGTCAGCCTGGGCTAGAGTGAGACCCTACCTCGAAAAACCAAAAAAAGAGAAAAAAGAGATAGGTGGTAGAGTTAGAATTCAAGTTCAGAGCCCACATTCAGAAATAATACAGATTAGAGGCTGGGAAGAAGGCTCAGTGCCTTTTGCTTTCAAAACCTATTGGCTTAAGTTCAGTTCCCAAGCCACCCATGTGAAAGGCCAGATGCACAAAGTGGTGCATGCCTCTGGAGTTTGTAGCCCTGATATGC
>PVHP010007170.1:0-53675 GCA_004024765.1 Zapus hudsonius
TAAGATCCATGAGAAGGGAACGGGTGAGGCAGGTCTAGAGCCTCAACTGTGGGTCCTCTCTGGGGACAGGGCTGGAGGATGATCAGCAGAACCTCTCTGCAGCTAGGTTTCCATCCCACTGCTGGCTCCAGGCACAGGACAGACCCCAGCTTCCCCTCCTCCATGTGCTCCAGCTGTTCCACTCTTGAAGTTTACCAAGCAAGCAACTGTTTAGAGACAATTTAATTGTAATGAGCCCTCATAGCTAAGTGGTCTTTTATTAGCCCAAATGGAGTCCCATGTGTCAGGAGGGGCCACCTTCCCCCAATTCCATTAAAGTGAAATATGACTTTAATATCATTACACCTGGGGAGTGTTTTCAGTCAGGAGCCGTGGAGTCCCCCTCCCCCACTGAAGGACTGCCTCTTATTTCTTTATTCCTCAAGACTAGGTTTGGTCGTTTTTTGAATGATCAGATCAGTTTTCAAGTCTACAGGAACATAGCATATAAAATGCAAAATCACAGGTTCTCATGTGTTCTGGAGCTGACTTCAGACATAATTTAAATAAAAAATGGTGGTGGGATGGCGGGGAACAAGGCAAATAGACCATGAACACTAGTTTTAGAATTTCTTTATTCAGTATGAATTTGGGGGAAATTGCAAGACAAACAACTCCATCAAATGCAGGTTTAATGTCTCTTGGGCTCCCTGAAGCATGGGAAAGTACAATGGGCCAAGGCATGCTGGTCTCAAGTCTGTGGGAACTGCCTCAGAGAGAGGGTTATAAAGACAGCTAATAAAGAAAAGGATCTGAAACTCAATGTTGATTCTTAGCATAAAGTAAGCTACAGAACTCTTTCAGGGCAGATAGCTCAAAAAATGCATTTTATCTCCTCCTAAATATGCTCCCCAACACTCTTACACTTAGACACATCTAGCTACCTCCAACACCTAAGGCTATATTCAGATTCAACCTATTTTAAGTCTACATTTTTTGTAAAGACTCAGAGCAGTTAATAAGTTTGGAAAAAATCACAGAATTCTCACCTCTGACTTCAATGTATGTGTCTTCATGGTTACACTATGGTAGTGATTAGTGTGGGAATATTTTAGCAAGACTTCCTTTTGTTGGAATATCTTACCAAGACTTTTGTCTGAAGCTGTCTCTGATATTTCCCACCTCCTCCTGCTTGAAATAAGTCAACAAAATTTCCTAAATGAGCCCCTTCATACTTTCTCCTGAGCAGTGGACTAAATTCCTAAGAATCTTGTATCTATTGGCCCCTATCTTGAGTCAAAAATATTGGTTAGGGTTGAAAAGTTCTGACTCTTTCTCAGTCTAACATTAAAGTATCCTTTATCCTTCTGAGATTAACCAAAGGTCATCAGGGACCAGCAAGTATCTTCAGGCTATGCTTTGGGGAATTTAGTGTTGGTTTCTTCTCTAAACAGCTAGTGGTTCTGCTTCAGGTAAAAGCAAATAGGGGGAAAATGACTGGAGAAATACAGTTGTGAGATGCAGGACAGATGAGCATCAAAGAATTTTTTTAACTGGCTAAGACTTCAGGTAAAATCCCACACTATTTTATATATTTATTCTTGATTTTCCCCCTCTTATTCCAAAAGTGATCAGTATTGTCATCAAAAACTGTGATATCTATGAGAAAGTGACGAGATAAATAGGAGACCAATCACTACAGCAAGTCAGACAACCCATGAAAGGTCAATGGAGACAGACACCAATGATACCCAACACAATCCAAAGCAGAAGTCCAGAGACACTTAAGATCTCAACAATAAAGCAAACTTAAAACTCACCTAGCATGACTCAGGGAACTGAGTGGAAGAGGGGGCAGAAAGAATGTAAGAGCCATGGTGGGGGAGCATATCTAGAGACATTGCCCCCTTCAGCAACAATGCACAAAGGGGGCAGAAAAAAACCATCTCCCTCTGGTGCAGTTCATAACCCCTTAACCTAGACAGATCTAGTATGCGCACTGATGAAGCACCCCAGTGGGTAGGGGACAGAGAGGAGGAAAATGGGGGTACCATCACAAGATTTGCTCATACAATGTACATAATTATCTATAATAAAGATGTTAAATTAAAAAAAAACTCTGATATCATCTGGTGTTATATTCCTTCTTCCCAGAAAAAGTCACTTTTGAACAAAATTACCAGTACTTTATAATCAATGCCTGGTGTTGCTTAACAGTGTGAGAATGAAAGGAATAGAGAAATTTATTGTTTTTGTAATGATATTCACATGAGCTGCTGTGTTCCAATTAAAACAGGGCCTGGGCACACTTACCTTTTATAAGGAACTGTAATAGCCAGGCAATGTAACTACATTCTCATCTGTCACATGGCTCCTTAGAAGGGAGCCTGTAGGGGACAGCAGACAGGAGATAGTTTAGGTCTGAATTTAGACAATCTCTTACAGTCTTCCATCACATAGGTAGGAAAGACAAGATGCTCTAAAATGAAACCAATTTGAGATGTTCTGAGTATACCCCAAATGTGTAGAATTTAGGCTATAGGTGGAAGAACTTCCTAGTAAAAAGCACTATGAATAGATTGTGAAATTGTCTTTTCAGGAAACTTCTAAAAATAAATGATACATCATATCCACTAGGTCATGAGAGTTCCCAGGAACTACATAAGAATTAGATCCTGGGCAATGAGTGAAAAGAAAGGGATCTAGCATCACCCACGAGGACCCTGAGCTCGTAGGTCATCCCAGGGAGCACATACACAGAAGGTACCAGCACCATCTCATCCTCCAGGAGCAGTGGGAAAAAGAAAACCACCAGGAGCCAAAGGAACTCATGGAAAAGGCTGACAAGAATCCTCCTAGTTTACTAAGCTGTCCTGCATATTTCTTAGCTTCCTTCTTTGGAAAGGAAAATTCCTAGTGATTGAGACACTGACTGGCTCCAACCCTTTCATGTGGCCTCTAGGAGTCAACGAATATTAGAAAATAATATATCATGAGTAAAACACCTGAAATAAACAGAGGTGAGTAAGAAACGAACACCACCACCAAATTCCAGCCAGGGAAGTAAAACCATCTGCACTCCCAACCCCCAGAGTCCTTTCAGACAAATGATGTAATTCAAACTCTCAATCCAAAATATCGAATTTCATCTCCTTTCTCCTTCCTGTCAGATGTCTCAGGTCCTCAAGTTCAAGACCTTACTTGTTTTGCTATACTTCTATTCTCCTTCCTCCATTCCCATGACCCAGAACTGAGTCTTTCTGTCTAAGCCCTCCATATCTTGCTACCATGGGTGCATCATTTGATCACTGGACTCTTACCACCAGATCCTGACCGTCCTACATAGTGTATCATCCAGGTGGTCTAATCATCCCATGACATCTCTGCATGGTGGGCTGTGGGATCAGGGTGTGGGGAGGAGAATTGGGCTAGATGACAGAAGGCACAGCAAGAAGGAAGAATGGGTAAAAGGACTCTGTTCAGATCAGTGTGCTCCAGAAAGTTTTATATAATCCCACCCACCTCTGCTTCAACACTTCCCGACAATAGATGTTCTTTTCATTCTGCGCTTAGCATGATGATTTTTTGCGGTTTTAAAATATTTTTATTTATTAGAGAAAAAGAGCAGAGAGAAAAAGAGAATTAAAATGCATGGACCATGGTCTCTAGCTGCTGCAAATGAACTTGACAGGTACCCCACTTTGTATGTCGGGTTTTATGTGAGCTATCTCCCCAGCCCTCTTTTATGTCTTGCAGGGCCACTCCTCAGAGGGTAAAGAGGGAATGAGGAGCTAAAGAGTAGAGAATAGAAGAAAATATTTTTGAGCACTACAGATAGTTATGTGAAAAAACAGTCCCGAGACTTTTTAAATTTTCTTTACTTCCATGTATGTTTGTATGTATCACATATGGGCACACACATGCCATACGTGGAGGTCAGAAGAGTTGGAGAATAGTCCCCACCTTGTTTGAGACAAGATTTCTTCTCTGGCCCAAGAGAAGTTTTATGTACATGGCTGGGGAGTTGAACCCATACCAGCAAGCTTTGTAAACAAATGCCCTTAGCCACTGAATGTCACCTTCCAAGCCCCCAATTCTGAAATTGTAACTATGAAAACTGTTGCTAGGTTCCACCCTAGGGAATCCAGTGTCCTTGGAAACACTGGGAATAACAGATCAATAATGCAAGCAAGATGGACAGAAGGAATATTCAGATGACCCTGGAACAGAGCTTGGATGTGGTCATGAAGTTTCACCTGTCCTTATTCAGTTCACTGAAATCACCACTTTAATGCAAAAGAGAGCTCGTGTTTAACATGCACATAAAGGCATACTATTTGTCCACAGGGTGAACACTGCTTACTTTTGTTTATTTTAAATCTATATTTAACTATCAAAAATGACTGCAAGCATACATAGACCCACCTACAAACAATTCAATCACAAATATATGTGTAGAATATATACCTCTAGATATATGCATAGATTGATCATGGGTAGACAAAAATAGTGATACATGAGAGAAAAATTCTGTCTTTTGATAAGATAATAAAATAGTATTTTATATTTTTTTATGTTTGTGGATTTTTTTCTTAAATTTTAAGCCATCTGAAATTTAATTTTTATAGAATATTTACTATAGGATCATTATGATATATTCTAAATTTATAATCAATATTTCCCAGTGGTTTTAACAGACACATTTTATCACACATGAATTTTCTATGTGGTTTTTGATCTATTTTTAGACTCTATCCTGTTACAGTAATTTATTTGCCTTTCCTAGTGTCAAAATGTTTGTTTTATGTATGGTACAGGCTTAATCTCTTATTAACTTTAGAGGTACTTTAGAAAGTCCTCTCTCCCTAGATTTTTGAGAAATGTTTTTGGCAACTCTCCCACACTTACTCTCTCACTTGACCTGTGGAATTCATTTGTATGACTACGATCAATATCCACTCCCAAGAGGAAAAAATAATTTCCTTCTTGTTGGAATTGCATCACATTTCCATATATGATTGGAAAAGCAAAATGAAATAAACCTGCTGTTGAAACATTGAAATGCAGATGGCATTTAAAATTCTCAGGGGCGTGTACCTCATAGATCACTGGAGCCCCAGCCTATAGTTTGATGCTTGTTACTCAGCCTGTGAAGATGGGTAAGTATCTCGGTTTTCCCAAGACTCAGCGTGCACTACTGTGAGCAGTGGGAAAGACATTCTGACCTTCGGGATTGCTGTCTATAAAATGTCTTGTACATCAAACAGGGGACGTGTTCAGAAATAAATGATCCCTTCCTCTCTCCACCCTAACAGTAAGTTCTCCAGCTCCTCTTGCCCAGCTCTCTCTAATGGGTTGTGTAGTTCAACAACACGTTCATGGGGAGACTTCTTGTGTCAGAATCAGCCTATGAGTAGAGAGAAAAGGTCATGAGCGAAGCACATTCCTCATCTCAAAGCATTTACCAGCCAATGCATGAACAAGCATTTCTAATGATTTTAACAAAATGGCCCACAAATTATTTTTGTGAGTTTCCTGTGTATTTTCAGAATGATTTCAGGCTAGGTGTAGTGGTGCTGGGCAATAAACTTTGGGTTGCCGAGACAGAACTGCTAGTTTGAGCCTGGGCTATAATATGGAAGATTGTGTCCAAAATATGCAATTGGGATAGAATCTTTCCTTCTTTGAAAGATGAGAAAGAAGGGTTGTCATTAACATGGCCTTCGCATGTGTCTCTGTATTTACAGTGAAGGGAAAAATCATCATGTCCCATAGTTACAATACAGAAGCCAACAGACAAGGAAAACAGAAATAAAATGGCTGTGATGTGACTTCAAACATGGCTTCTGATGGATTCATAAACTGGAAGCCAAAACCACACCTACTGTAAGTCCATAGTTTAGAGCTTCAAACCAAACATGGATATTTCTACTTCTCAGCTAAGGCCTCGGTGCTTCTGTGGTTCCCCTCCATGAGCACAGGAGGTCACTGACAAGTCTTGCTGTGCCCCAGATTATATCCTTGCTAATATTCAGAGTGACTGGAAACATCTTCCTCATCAGGTAAATAGTGCAAACAGGAAGGCCTTTGGAGCACTGCAGTAACTCAGACCATTTAATAACATCTCAGCTCTTTGTGAATTTTCCTGCACAAATTAGAGCATAAATTTTAGATTGGTCTAACCCACATGTTTCCAGACTACTATAGTCTAAGTGGATTTTACGGCAGGCCCTGGGCGAAAGGAGATCTTCAGAGACCATATTTTCTTTCCTATACAATAAGATATTCTGGATCTCCATAAGTCTACGAGATAGCCCACAGCCTGTGACATTGGATGTCTTCCCTACTAATTCCCGGATGCTATCGAATGTAAAAGCTTATCAGGTGCATAAGTGCAACCTTTGCTGAACTATAACTAGTAAACGTCTTGAGATTTACTCTTGAAAACAATTAGAGTTACATCTTTACTCACCTGACAACGTCAATGTTTGGAAATGGATTAGGCTGCTTGTTAGATTCCAGGTCATATGGTGCACCTCTGGAATCAGAGATGTAGTCAGATTACCCATAACCATCCATTGATACTTGTTTTTCTAATGTTTATCTATTGATTTATTCTTTTGATATCTAGAGAGAGGAGGAGGAGGAGGAGTAGTACGGGCATGCTGAACTCATTAGGTACAGTACTATTAGTGGATTACTGATGGTATTCTCTGCATTATTACTTCTATGTGTAAAGATCATTTTTATTTCTTTAAAATTCAATTTTCCTCTATTTTCCTCTTTTTTATTACTTCATTTAACTAGCTATAATCCTCAGCATATTAATAAATGTAAGCTCTTAAATAAGACATCCCTGTCCTTTCCCTTAGTCTCAGAGGTAAATTACTCAGACTCAATGTTAAACATGAGAGCTGAGGAAGTTCCTTTCTATTTTTAGCTTGTTTATTGTTTTTATAATGAAATGGTTTCAGACTTCTTAAATCTTTTTTATGTCCACTAAGATGATAATGTGCATTGTTTTTTCATCCAGTGAAAACATTTATTTCATTAATGGTTTTCAGATGCTAAACCAACCTTGAATCCTTATTCTCATGGTTCTTATTTCTTTTTATATAACATTGGATTCAGTTAGTATTTCGTTCTGGATGTTTGCTTCACACTCTTGCTTTTTTTTCTGTAGTTTTCTTGTTATGTCTTTGATTAGTTTTATTATAGTAGTAAATGCATGAGCTAAGAAGTATTCTTCTCTTCTGCTTTTTGAAAGTATTTATGAAAAATTTACATTAATTCTTCTTCTAACATTGGGTGGAATCCAGTTATAAACCCACCTGAGGCAATACTTTACATTGTGGGGATGTTTTTTCATCTTAAAAAATTACACTTTATTTTATGCATAAATGATATTCATTTATACATTTGGTCCCTATTCCTTTGTGGTTTATCTTCTTTCCAGTAAATGGCACAACTCATCCTTCTGTTTTTCCTAATTAACTCATATATTAACTAGTTACTTTCTTATTGTTGTGACAAAATACCCAACAAAAGCCATTTAAGGAAGAATGGGATGATTTAGAACTCAGGAAGGGAGGTGCTGCCACCAGAACACTACATGTAGGCTGATCTGGGGAGCAGAAAGACATACAAACTATCTAGATAATCAAATCAGGGTTTTTTTTAAGGTGAACCTAACAATTGTTCTTTTTTTTTTACACTTCTATAGGGATTCCTAATGTGTACCCAGAGTCTGGAATCAAGGATCCGAAAGGACCCAACATCCAGCTGCCTGCCACATGATTTAGTTTTCAGAACTTGCTGGTTCTCTCTGGAGAATTGGCACATGCTCAGTCTGTCATCTCCACAAGATGGGAGGAAGAAAGAAGGAAGGGAGGGAAGACAGAAGGAAGAAGGATGGAAGGAGAATGGAGACGGAGGAAGAGAACAAAGAGGAGAGAGAGGGAGAAAGGAAAGAAAGAAGGATTTTTTATTCTCCCTTCACCTGCCTGAGTTGACCAAGGTATTTTTTAAATATTTATTTAATTAATTTATTTGCAAGCAGAGAAAGACAGAGAGAAGAGAGAGATAATATGAGAGAAAGAGAGAGACACAGATAGAATGGGTGTGCCAGGAGCTCGAGCAGTGGCAAACCAACTCCAGATGTATGTATGAACCACTTGGCTTTACATGGGTACTGGGGAATCAAACCTGGGTCCTTAGGCTTTGCAGGCAAGAGCCTTGGCCTTTGAACCATCTCTCAAACCCCCAAACTATTTTTCATAGCTGTACATACCATACACTGTTTAAAATATGTGTTCTTAAATGCTTTTTGGGTTTCAGAATTTGTCTCATACCTCATAGAGCTGTATTATTACCAAACTTTGTCCTTTTCCACCTAACTGTGTAGTTTTTCTGACTGTGTTTCTATTTGTTTCTAGGTCAACTCCAGTTCAAGCTGAAGTTGGATAAGAGTGGAAATTGATTTGCTATTAAGGGCAAAAGACAAGTTGGGTCTGTGTCAGGTGCTGAGACTACATAGTGAGTTCCAGATCAGCCTGGGCTAGAGTGAGACCCTACCTTGAAAAACAAACAAACAAAAAAACCACCCCTTTCTTCTCCTCCTCCTTATCAAAGTACAATTTCTTCTTTTTTTTATAAATTATATCTTTATTGTCCATATTTACATACACTGAATGAGCAAATAATGTTCCCTATTCCCAATCAGCTGGGTATCCTCCTTCTTGGGCAATTTGGATCAGTCCATGTGGTAGGGGTTTATCGATAGCCTAGGAGTCAACCTGGTTCCACCCCCCTTTGTATGTTGTTACTGAGGGGGCCATGTCTCTGTCAGTTCTCCCCCACCATGGCTCTTACATTCTTTCCACCACCTCTTCTGCTCAGTTCCCTGAATCATGGTGGGTAAGTATTGAGGCTGCTTTATTGTTGAGGTCTTAGGGTTCTCTGTGCTTCTGCTTTAGGTTGTGTTGAAATCGTAGATGTCTGTCTCGATGGCTCATCCTGGGTTGACTGTTGGCTGTGGGGATGTTTTATGTCTGATTGTGTGTATATGTGTGTATGTGTGTGTGCGCACACACGTACATGTGCACATGTGTGTACATGTGTGATTTTGTGTGTATGGGTGCATATGTACATGTGTGTGCAAGCCATGGAACAACGTCAAGTGTTACCCTCAGGAACCATCCATCTTTCTTGAGACAGGGTCTTTCACTAGCCTGGATTAGTCTCATCTAGCAACTAGGCTAGGCCAGGTGGTCAATGAGCCCTAGGATGCTTCTGTCTCTGCCTCCCTAGCCCTGAGATTACAAGCACACGTCATCATGCTTGAATGTTTTACATAGGTTCTGGGGCTCAAACTCAGGCCCTCATGCTTGCTCATTAGCAAGGTGAGCACTCCACTGACCACCTTCTCATCTGTTTGGCTTCTTTATATTCCCTTCATCATTTGTTACAGAATTATCAGACTTTTTATTTCTCCTGGGGTCAATTTTGATCTTAGTATTCTTTATTTATTTATTTATTTATTTAAAATTTTTATTTATTGATTTATTTATTTGAGAGAGAGAAAGAGACAGACAGAGAAACAGAGAATGGGCGCACCAGGGCCTCCAGCCACTACAACCAAACTCCAGACACATGCACCACCTTGTGCATCTAGCTTTTTTTTTCAGTTCTTTTTTTTATTAAATAGATTTATTATCAATAACTAGATACATTGTATGTGCAAATCTTGTGATGGTACCCTCATTCCCTTCCTCCCTGTCCCCAACCCACTGGGGACCCTCCTCTGTGGGCATACTGGATCAGTGCACGTGATACGGGGTTTTGAATTGCACAAGAGGTAGCCAGTTTTTATTTTCCCTGTTGTGTATCATTCCAAGGTATTTGATTTTTTTTGAAGCTATTAAAAACGGAACAGTATCACTGATTTCTTTTTCTGTATGCATGTCATTTGCATACAGGAATAACACTAACCAAGGATGTGAAAGACTTGTATAATGAAAGCATAAAAACACTCAAGAAGGAAATGGAAGAGGACATGAAAAGATGGAAAGATCTTCTCTGTTCATTGACAGTTAGAATTAATATTGTAAAACTGGCAATTCTTCCAAAAGCAATATACAGATTCAATGCCATGCAGCCTATTGGAGGAAAAAGGTCACGAATGATGTTAATCAGCAGTGGACCCTGCAAGTTTTATAGATGACCAGCCAGGCCTAATATTCCAACTAGTACAAAAGCAGCATGTCTGTTATGGTGTAAACCAACAGCTCTTGGATTGGGGTTAAGGCCCGCTCCATGGGATGGAATTCCTGCCTGGTACTAAGACCTAGTCAAAAGCCTATGGCTGGGGAGGGGGGTGTACAATCCTTAAAGTGGAAACTACTGCTGTTGTTTGGCTAAATGAACATATTATCTTCACCAAACTACCCTCTAGATACTTACGTTCATACCCATATGTAACTGGTACTCTCAATTTTGTTTAGAGAAGCTTCTTTCAGATGACAGTGACCTCTGGGGTGAGTCAAAGTCACTAAAGTGCTGAGAAGTGGCAGTGTAGTGTTCTGTACTGAGACATCTTTATCACACCCTCCAAGGATCAGACACTTGTGTGAAAGAAGTGGCAGAAAGAATGTAAGAGACAAAGGAAACAGAGGAGTGCTTACAACATTTTTCTTCTAGACACAAGATGACCTTGATATTCATGACCTCACAATGGCTGGTGCTACCTACACAAGACCTGCATAATAGGAGGAAAAAAAATGAAGACCTCAAAAGAGATGAGAAACAAGTTGGTGAGAAGAAGGAATTCAATGGAGGTGAGAGGGAAAATAGAGAGAGGGTGGTGGGAGGGGATTATGTTCATTGCATAGTTGTTAACATTTATAAAAGCCGTCAATAATTTTTTTTAAAAATGCATCTTTAGTCAACTATAATATATGCTATTTATGCTTGCATTCATTTCTTAAATGACCTTATATATTTGTATCATTATCCTCTATATTATTATATACTTAGATTATTATCACCCTATATAGTAAAGTGTGTGCTCTACATAAGCATTATATTATAACTCTTTGTCTTCTCCTGTGAATTCCTAGATTCTTCTCCTGTGAATTCCTAGATTCATGGACAACTCCTTGCACAGTACATCAGTAAGGACGTTCTGTGTAAATGAATTAATCCATAAAGAAAACATGGTACTTGTAGTGCACTAAGAATAAATAGTCCACAAATAGGATTAAGTTGAAAAATGCTGATGGTTTAAGAACCACCAATGGTTCTTAAAGCACAGCAATATATTAGAAAAAAATATACAAAGATTTCGGTTTCTGTTTTCTTCTAAACATTCATAGTGTAGAGGACGGTAAGCAGAATTGTTATTAAATATAAAGGAGGTCATTTGTGAAGTGAGTCAGAACTAGTGACTTCTAATGTTCTAGAGGAAGACAGCAGCAGAGGCCAAAATCCTAAGAGGCCAAAATCACCCAGAGACAGCCCCGCTCTTACTAAACAAAGCAGACAATCCAGCAATTGCACGCCTTCCATTTATCCAGAGGAACTCAGGACATTTCTTTACGTAAAACTCTACATAGTTGCCAGGCATGGTAGTGCTCAACAAGGATCCCGAGGTTGGAGCCAGCTTGGACTACAAAACAAGAGCCTATCTTTAAAAAAATAAGTATGATAAATAATAGTGGGAAAAACTGTCTGCATATCCATATTTATAGTAGCTTTATTTGTAATTGTCAACATGGTGGAGTAATCAAGATGCCCTTTATAAGCTAAGTGGACAGTGCGTGGTCTATCCTAACAGGACTAAACAAATAAGCGACCAATCTTTTAAATGACATGGACAAGTCAATATTTAATAAATGAATGAAGCCAATATGAAAAATCTCCATAGTAGGCTTTTCCAGCCTATATCCTGATAAAGACAAAACTGTGCAGGAAACACCTGGAAATTTCAGGGCAGTGAAACTCCTGTCTGTGACACTCTGATAGTGGAGACAGGACATTCGAACTTTATCAAAACTCTGGTATACTGTCAGGAGTGACACCCAGTGCCAACTTCGGACTCTGGAGACATGTCATGTAACTTCACTGATTAAAGCTAACGCACCACTTTTGTGTGGTATGTTGGTAATGGGGGAGACTATGGGGAAGCACTTTGGAAACCTCTGTATTTCCTCTCAGTTTTGTTATGAACTAAATCTTCTCTAAAAACAAGCAAACATAAAAAGGCCTGTGGGGGAAAAAAATCACTGGGGACGAATGAGTTACCTCAGTGCATTCCCCTGGAAGGTTAAAAGTCCATCCTAATAAAAAAAATGAAGCGACAGAGTTTAAAGGCCTGCAACCTAGAAGAAATATTTATGCTCCAGTGGTTCTCAGATTTTTAAGAGTTAATTTTTTAAAAAAAAAGGCCTGACTCACCATAAATTTGACCTTGTTGCTATGGTATTTTGAAGAGATTAGCTGAGACACACATACACACACCTTTCTGTCTTTGTCTTTGTGGGAAGAAACTTCCTTCCTAGACAGATGGCAGTTTACTAAAATTAGGTTAATTTGGGGCAGATTAATTCAAATAGTGTCAACATAAATAGCTGGTGACTACTTGTGGAAAACAAAATCACTCCAAAACAACCCCCCAAATATTTTATTAGGGGTGATTTTGTTTCACATCATATTTCCTGTGTTATTCTTACACCCTATTTCTTTTTGTTGTTACTACTGATATTTGCATGTAAACAGGATCTCTGTTGCTTGGCAATTTATTACTTCTGTTGTTTTCTTTACTGAAAGTGACTTCTTTCTTTAATGGGGAAGAAATCTGAGTTTTCTCCCATCTACAAAGTTTATTCCATTGAAAGTCTGAGCATGAAGTTTGTTTCTGGAGCAAGTGACTCAACTACTCTTCTGAACTAGATTTGTAGTTGAATTCTCCTTGGGAAAGGGTTAAAAAGATCACCATTGTTGGTCACTGTTGCCAACTTGAGTTAGTGAGGACCACTGAAAGAATATCCAGTGAAGTAATTTTAATGAATGAGAAAAACTGAAAGAAAATAGATTCTATCAACAGGGGTTGGCTGAGAATGTCATCAAATCTGTGATACAGATAGATATAGAGCAGAATTACTGCAGAGCTGCTACCGTGACATGGATCTATATATGTTGACATGAGAAAATGACTGAAATGCCTGCAAAATGAAAACACAGGACATGCAGCTATATAGTAGTATCTCATTTTTATATAAAAAATAAAGTGATGATGGGAAGGTCTGGTGGGTCCAGAGACTTATGCTGTGTTTATCTGCTCAGCTGTTGTGCATTTTACACATATCAGTGAAGTCATATTGCTTTTATAATAAAGACAAAGTAACTAGTACAATCAAGGGCTGGCTCTGGTTTGCTATTTTTCTGTTAACTGTAAAGTTTGGGAAAGGTCTACACGATCTCCAGGAGGTTCCTTGCCCCTCACCAACTCTTGAAGATATGATTCCATCTATAGAACTGCCACAGATAGAATTGTAACATTCCATTTCACAGAACATACTCCCAAAAGACAATGCTTGCTGGCTTCCATGCCAACAAGATGAAATTCCAGAACAGGACCCTTTGAGCTGGGCATGGTGGCACAACCTGTAATTCCAACACTCAGGAGGCAAAGGATGAAGGATTATTGCAAGTTTGAGACTAGCCTGGGCAACAAAGGAGACCTTTTCTCAAGAAAAATAAGAAAAGAAAGAAAGAAAGAAAGAAAGAAAGAAAGAAAGAAAGAAAGAAAGAAAGAAAGAAAGAAAGAAAGAAGGGAGGGAGGGAGGGAGAGAGAAAGAAGAAAGGAAAAAAAGAAAGAAAGAAGAAAGAAAGAAAAGTCATTGCATGCATATTAATTATTGAGTCTCATTCTTCCAAGACCCCATAACCCATAAGACTCTCCCAGGTTCCGAAAGGAGATTCTTTCTATTGACTACTAAAAACCTCTCTGGTGGTGTTTGCATTCTGACAAGAGGGAAATAAAAACTGCAGTTACTGTCCAAAGTTAACACCTGCTTTGAGAGCCACAGGGTGCTGCTTAGATCACTGGGCCTCTATGGAAGAGAAAGGAAACTCTTGAGGCTTTGAATGAAGGACTCTGGACTAAAAGTCAAGACAATGAGGTTCTTGCCTGACCTTATAGCCTGAGTGACCTTGAACTTTTCATTTTAAAAATGTGGGGCTCATGTAGCTACCGCGTTTGTTGATTGTACCATGCCCATGCAGGTAAGCCCATACATACTGTTCATCAGCCTGGGGAAGGTTCTGGTGGGAGTGAAGGACATGAAATCCCAAAATACAGTAGGGCACCTTGGCATTTGAGAAACAACAGAAACAGCAAAGTTACTTTCACCTTTCCCTTGCCCTTCTCCCCTAAAACGGATCATAAGACCCCCCATTCAAATTGTCCCCTCCATATACTCAGAGGAAAGGAACACACTTATCTCAGAAGACACAAGGACACAGAGAAGAATCTGCACAAACAAGCCTTGACGGCTCCCAGCTCGTTGGTCACATCCTTTTCCACTTCACTTGTACGGGTTCCACTCTCCAAAAAACTAGCATCAAAATGCATAGGTTTCAACATTTCCTTGTGTCTTCGTTCCTGAAAATTGGTATCAAATGATTCTGTACATTTCCCTACTGTTAATCTGCATTTTTTCCCACTGTAGGGTCTTGCTCTGGCTCAGGCTGACCTGGAATTCACTATGTAGTCTCAGAGTGGCCTTGAACCCATGGCGACCCTCCAACCTCTACACACACACACACACACACACACACACACACACACACACACACACACACTCTACCACCAGTGCTGGGACTAAAGTTGAGAGCCACCATGCCTGGCAAATCTGCTTTTTGTCATAAGAGCCTCAGTTATGGACCAAACAATGGGGAAATACTTCTGTACAGACTAACCTCTAAAATTAACCCCCCCACACACACCTCACACCCTTTTGCCTTTCTTGTCATTAAGTTTTTTTTCTTCAGTTATATTCAGTAAATAACCCTGCAATCAATTCTACTAAGCCAGGTTGTGGTAAGGTGCTTCCTGGTTTGAAATAGAATGCTTTCTTCTCGGTGGTTAAATTAAAGTCCACCTGTTCTTCAAGTTTCAATTTTGTTTATTTATGTAAATCTATTTATTTATTTTATTTACACATGTGTTTTACTGTGGACACACAAACCAAGGTCTTTTGCTACTGCTAATGAATGTCTACCAGGCTTTATGTGGGTGACTGACGAACTGAACCCCAGCCAGCAGGCTTTGTAAGCATGTACTTTTAACAACTGGACAATATCCCCCAGCCTCTCAAGTTTCATTTTCTGATGAATCTATCAAAAACTTTTATATGTCTCAAACCAAAATAATTAAAACAAATTTAACAATGGATTTTGGGATGGGCTGTACATAGTTAAGGCATTGACAACTCTTCTCTCTGTAACTTGGATGATTTAGGCCACTTTAAAGGAAGTAAGGAATATTATAGAAAAATTAATCATCAAGAAGCCACAATTACAATTAGTGGAGATCACTATTTGAATCACCCTGATGACTAAGTCTGGAGCCAGCTTGTTGTCTCTAAGCCATAAACAGACCAGTCACCATGCAAAGAAGAAGTTGTTTTGAAGGTGTGGAGCTAGGAGTGTGCAGGGACCTCTCCTGTTTGCTGGTTTGCCTCTTTCTCTTCATAAGCAAGCCATTTACATCTAGATAAACCTCAGCATCCAAGAAGACATGAGTTCAGCTTCTGCGTCTCTTCCTTCTACTCATTTCCTTGATCAAGCTTCAGACCCTCTCACTCAGTTTTCTTCCCTCTTTGGAAAAAAAAAAGAATGAGAAAAAAAGGTGTTTGCTGAATGTTTTTCAGTGACATCTAAATTCTGGATAATAATTTTGTAGAGAGGAAACAATTTCCTCTTTTATTCTACTTGGACCATCATATAAAGAGATGCCATTGGAGCTCTTTGGTGGCTCAGACAATAAAAAAAAAGTTGCTTATTCCTCAATGGCTTTTGTAGCAATAAGAGGAATTATTTGAGCACAAGGATTTAAGTATTTTAATAGGTATAGAAATATGTATCTCTCTCTTCTTTTCTATTCCTTCCTCTTGCCCTCCCTTATTGCCTCTTTCTCATTGGTAACACAGCATAGCCAAAATGAACCATTCTCTCCTGGTTGACAAGCTTTAGGGGAGATGGGAAGGGATGATCTGTCTGATCACCAGAGAAATTGAATTTAGGCTGGGAGTCTTGGCAAACGGACAGGAATTATTCTATGCATGGCAGACGACATTTTCATCAGAAGACATAGCACTAACCACGAAATTCAGCTTATGGTTTTACGGTTAACTCATGTAGATTTAAATTTTGGATATTATGATAGATTGAATGCCCTATAGCATGATCAAACTTACCATGAAATTACTTCAATAAAAAATGTTTCATATTCACAAATGCACTTTATTACATTAGAAGTAAGTGAATATTAGGAGAAAATGTTTGAAAAGATTCCTTCAGGGTGAGCTTTCTAAACCTCAAAATTAGAATGAATTTGTTGTACCCAGACAAATGTATTGTTTTGAACCAAGAATTTACTCAAGAAAGAGCAAAATATTGAGAGCACACCATTTATTGTTTTTGGAATGAACAAAGGCAACAGACATTCATATAATCTTTCAAACATTAAGCATGTCTAAATTTTTGGGAAGCTTCTTATTATTATTTTGATTTAAAATATCAACCTGATTATACTAGAGAAATTGCAAGCATCACCCAATTGGAAATTTTGAGGACATAAGGAAAATATTTCTGTTAGAAGCCAACTGGAAATATTACTTGGGATAAGGAATAGAATTTTATAGAATCTGACCTCATTTCATATTTTCTGTCACTAATGTAAACTGAACAACTGTCTTAGTTGATGGGACCATTCTTGGCTTTGTCATGTTTTGTTATACAAAATCATATTTTAATGTTCACAACCATCATCTATGAAAGCTGATTTAAATTAAAAAATGAACATTTTTGTCATTCTCTTCTTTACTGAATCCCATAACAAAAGTATTTCTAAAAATATTTTTGTGTATTTGCAAGCAGAAAGAGAGAGAGAGAGAGAGAGAGAGAGAGAGAGAGAGAGAAAGAGAGAGAGAGAATAGGCACTCCAGGGCCTCCAGCTGCTGCAAGCGAACTCCAGATGCATGCACCACTTTGTGCATCTGGCCCTACATGAGTACTAGTGAATCAAACAAAGAATGTCAGGCTTTGCGAGCAAGTGCCTCAACTGCTGAGCCATCTCTCCAGCCCAAAAGCATTTTTAAAAATTGAATCTGATATCAAAGTCTAAATTTATTGTTTAAAACTGTAGAGTATGTGTGGCACTTATTCTCGGGGTAACTGAAAAGAGCAGAGAACACCCAAAACACGTATGTGAATGACTTTATAACACATTTAACTTTAAAAACATACACAGCAATTTCTGAACATATGCCAAATTTTCTCTACATGCTAAATGCGTGTTCTCTCATTGAGCAACATCCCCAGCCCTTTCATTTAAGATTTGTTTTTATTTCTCATTGGCTTACCTCACATGAATTCATACATTCTTTTGCCATATAAATATGTTCACTTTATTTCTGAGCAAAGTAACATGTTTATATTTTCATGAGTTGTCCCTTAAGACAATAATGTTGGCTCAGGTGGAAGGAATCTCTGAGCATAAAGCCATCAGGCTGATATAATATGCATGCTTGTGAGTTTGTTTGGGTTTCTTTTGCCAGTCTATGCTATTTTAATTATGACTTCTTTAGATGGTGTTTTGTTATGATTTACTTAGTAAATTCTGATTATTCCAATTTTTTTAGAAAAAAACTCTTATCAAGTCATTTAAATAATTTTTTAACTTCAGAAAGCATTTAGCAACAGTGCTATATTCCATAAATGAATACTTATAGATTAGGTATACATGTAATATGCAACCTTTAGTTCTAGAAACATGATATACTTTCTGATTGATTCAAGGTTGATCCAGGTGTTTTCGTTTCTTGGATTATACTGAGCATCTTGGAATCTTATTTATGTCAGCATTACATGGGCCTCTCCTTTTCCATATACCTGGAGTTTATTTCTGAGTTCTCTTGGCTCCTGTGAGCCATTTTGTTTTTATTTTTTTAAATTTATATATGGTGGCTTCAGTGACAACTTGAGATATTTGAATGTTTATCAGGAAAGGAATTTATTTATTTATTTTGTATTTCTAAAAGGATTTAATTTGACTTCATTTTAAAAATACACTTTTAATAAGTAGAAAATCCTGGAACACCAAGGATTTTTTTCACTATTTTTATTCCCTTCCAGCATTTAAAGATGTTTTATTGTCTTCCAAATCTTATTATTTCCCTGACATTATTATCTATTCTTACTGTGGTTCCTTTGAATGAGATACAGATACTTCTAAGTTCTTCCTGCTTTAGAAATTTTCTTTGTGTTCACTTTATAAGTCTTAATACTATACACATAAAATATTAGTGGAATTTGCTGCTTCTGTAAACTTTAGTCAAGTTCTGAAGAACTCTTAGCCTATATTTCTCTCTCTCTCTTTCTGTGCTATATGTGATGAGGTGTATAGTGTGATGTCTGTGGTTTATGTACATGTCTGTGCAGATGCATACACTCCATGAAATAACATGACCAGAAGAGAATGCTAGGAGTTCTCTATCACAGTTCTCTATCCAGAGTAATCATGGTTTGGTCTCTGAAATTGCTTATAGGAAGGATTAACTATAGGAGGAGGTCCTGCCTCAAGAATGAGCCCTTCCTCCAGAGTGGGTGGCCCTCTCAGTATGGGGTAGGATGTAAAGAAGTTTGAGGGGAAGAAAATCTCTATCTTCCTTCCTCCCACCTGGTTTGGAGGTTTATCCCAGCAGTGTGTGGCTGACTATGACAGTATTTGGTAACAAAAGTGAGGCCATATTGGTAATATGAATCTGACCTTGTAGATTTCGATCTTCTGAAACTTGTGTGCTAGAGGAATGGAAATGGATTTGGTACTTACAACTGAAGATGCCTTCCAGAGAAGAAAGCCAAGTTTTATGGACTATTCTGGTGAGATTTTGAAAATGCAAAGTGCAGAGAGAATTTCATTTGGAGTCTTGGTTTATGAACTTTCTAAGAGAAAGGAGAGACTACCATGAACTTGATTGGAACTGTGTTACTGGAATAATTGATGGATTTGTTCTACTGCCCATGCACAGAGTTTGATCAAGGTTGAAATTTAAGTAATGGACTGATGTATTTGGCTAATGATATAGAACTGAGGTTTTTAAGATTTAAAGTTGGAAAAATTCAAAGCAATTTTAAAGTTTACTGGCACTGAGACTGGTTGCTAAAGGTGCTATTGTTAAAGAGATATTACCATGATTGAAGATAGCTCAACTACTTTACATTGAAATAATGGAGAGATGCCTAAGGTGTCTCCGCCCAGGAAGGAATAAATTATAGACTGCAGACTCTTTTGGAAGGAGACAGCTGAAAGGAAAAAACCTGATCTTCAAGGTCACAATTTATTTTGTCTCTGAAATAGCAACATGGCTGTGTCCTGCATACCTGGTTTTACTTTTGGAAGCATGAAAAAATGCATGTGAGGAGTGGTCCATGAAATGCAAACAGTTCTCCAGAAACCACTGCTGAGATTCAGTATGTGGAACAGGATGTGAAGTCCCTGATAGGCCATGAAGCCATTGGAAGACGGAAAGTGGTTTTCAACAGAGACCCGAAGATGTTTTGGATATACCAGAACCATGCAACGGCTACCATGGAGCACTGTTAGCTGGGGATAGAAGTTTTCCCAGCTACTCAGCCAAGCCCCTGGAGGGGCAGAATTAAAAAACCCAGAGACTGTCAGTCATGGGTTGTGGTACAGGACTTGAAGTGCAGATGTTTAGTTTGTCTAATGGTTGGTGAGTTTGCATTGGTCCAGTCTCTCCTTTTTATGACTCACAGAAGTTGGAAATGTTTACTCTATGCCATTATATGTGAATAGGATATAACTTTTTTTGGTTTTACAGAACTCATAGTTAAGTAACCTTTCCTTGTGTTGGGAGATTATGTTTCTGGTGGTATGTGAGATAGTTATGTTAGATGGTATTATAATCTTGCTACTGTCTTTATTTGGACATTAAGTATGGTGTAAGGAGTTATGGTTTGATGTCAAGTTAACAAGGGGTGGACTTATGATGGTTAAGTTTTATTGTCAATTTGACCAGTTTAGTAATCCACAGTAATCTTGAGTGGGTCTCTGAGATTGCTTACAGGAAGATTAAATAAAGGAGGAGGTCCTTACTTTAGAGTGAGCCCTTCCACCAGAGTGTGTGGCCATCTCAGCAGGGGACAGGATGTAAGGAAGCTAGAGGGGAAGGAAATCTCTATCTTTCTTCCCCACACTTATTTTCTGGTGTGTGTGTGTGTGTGTGTGTGTGTGTGTGTGTGTGTGTGTGTGTGGTATTGGTGATAGCTTCTCTCTTTCTCTCTGCTTGGACCTATGTAAGGGGACCAGCCTTTTTTGCCATTATGGAACTTCCCCTGGATCTGTTACTTCAATGAATCTTCCCTCCCAGAACTGTGCTTGGTTTGGAGTTTCATCCCAGTGTTGTGTGGCTGACTACAACACTACATATATAGTAGTGATAAAGTGTCCAGTTTAGTGAGTCAAATATTCTGTTCTGTGTCCAAAGTCAGTGATTACCCCTCCCATTCCTATGCGTAAGTCATAAATGGCAAATGTAGCTACTTTAAATGATTCCTTCATGAACTTTGCTGAACTTTACCTTGGCCCTTGCTTTTTGCCATAAGCAAGTCTCTGGCACTCCCAATGCATGGACATCTTCAATATTCCAAGTAAGCTCCAAATATCTGCCAGCCACTTAAAAGGAATTGTTTGTTTTGTCCCCAATTTCAGAGGGTATAGTCCATAGTCACTTGGTCCTATGCAGTGGTAGAATGTGGCAGCAGAATTCTTCTGAGGTCTCTGAATAGTCTTCATGGGCATGCTTTCTGGGAATTATCTCCTCCAGTTCTACCCATACCTCTTAAAGTTTCTGCAAACTTTCAAACTAGTCCCATTGTCAGGGGACCAAACATTCAAAACCTGGAGGGGGCATTTCACATTTAAAACATAATGGCCTTGTTTGAATATGTCTACTGGTTTATGCTCTTTCTTATAAGCTATTTGAAATGTTTCTATCATTGCTGGACACCCTTCAAATTATGAAATTAATCTACATCTGGATCAAATGTATAAAAAAAGTATTCCTTATTTTCTGCTGTTATTGCCTTGATAGTGTGCATCCCATTTCCATTTTGCTGGAGTTTGTATTTCACAATTTAGCAATCAGGTCAAATCATTTTCTAAGATTATTTACTATCTTCACCATGAAGGTCATGCCTTACAGTACATTAGTTTTCCTCATAACACCTCTCATTGCATCTTCTAAGTTGTTTCTCTCTAATACTTTCTTCAGATATGGGTTTTGGGCATAATATCATTATTTTTATAATCTGTGTTCTTTGGATTCATTAATTTTCCCCAAATTTTTTGCTTACCATTTCTCTATATAGTCTGGGTTTTTTTTTCCTTCTTAGTTTATTTGCTGGCTGAAGCTTTATTAGTTCTCTCATTGAAGCTCACTGACACTTTAAATATCTCAAAATGTATTTAATTCCTAATCCTTAAGAGTTAGCTTAACTAGGCATAGCACTTTAGTCTCTTAACCATTGTTATTCCTTTCAAAAGGCTTTCAATTTTTACTTTGAGCTAACATATAAAAACAGACTGTGCATATTAATAGGCTATGTGTGTACATTGAGAAATGTTCACATCAAGTTACATATATTTACTTCCTCAAACCTTTATTATTTTATGGTAAAAAGCTTTCAAAATTATTCTAGCTTTGTGAAATGTACAATGCATTGTTACTCTCTTTAGTCACCCAGCCCATCAGAACTTCTTACTCCTCTCTAACCTTTACTTAGTGCCTGCTTGATCAACCTCTCCCATCCCTGTCCCAGTGCTCGCTCGCACACTGGTAAACATCATTCTACTCTCTCTGATCATCTATGAACTTAAATTACATGAGTAAATGTGATCAGGTGGCACTTACCTTGCTGTGTCATTCACATGCATGTGCTCAGGTGTGTGTGTGTGTGTGTGTGTGTGTGTGTGTGTGTGTGTGTGTGTGTGTGTGTATGTGTTTCATTTTTATCACCCAGAGTACTTCATAACAGTTTCATTTTTTATGGGTAAAATTTCATTTTTAATGGTACTTTTTGTATTTTATTTATCTGTTATATCTTTACTTCTTATTACAATGTACACTACTGTGGTTTCAACAGCCTTTGTCCCCTGAAGGTTCATATGTTGGCAGCTGGAATTTCCATTTGGCCAGGTATAGTGGTGGAACCTTTAAGAGTGGGGCCTGGTCATGGGTCACTTGACGGAATGCCCTTGGAATCTAGAAAAATATGTTGTCATTTACTTGTAGTTCATCAGTTAGGGACATGCCACCACCCCACCTTGTGCGTGGAGCTGTAAAGGGAAATGGCAGATGTGTCTGTTAAGAATATTTCCAAGAGAAACAGAGCTAGCCACTCAGGATGTGGTATTACACATTTGTTGAAAGGATTGATTACTTCAAAGGGTTACCCAGAAGGTCATCTCAGGCCCTTGTTGAATCTCTCTTAATTTTATTTCCACTTTTAAACTTGCATGAATAGTTCTGATGATAATTACCAAATGTTGATATGTATGGAAAATCAGCATTCCACAAATATCCAACTTGGGCAGCTTTCATACACATGTGGCTGTTTGAAATTCAGCAAAATTCTTAGAATCACATATTTGCTTAGAGAAATATTAGCCCAAAACTATCCTAGGACTATACATACAAATACACATACACTCAGGTGTAGAAAAGAAGTAACCTTGGATTGAACATGCCAGAGATGAAAGTCAAGGTTGGACCTGCTGGCACCTCTCTCTGCTACCTTCTGGTTACAAAGCCTTAGAGCAAGCTGATCAAGTCTGCCTTTGGAGAATCTATATTTAATGGGCAATAATACATTCAACACCTGCAGGGTCTCTTGTTGCTTACATGTTTTATTCTTTTAGATGGTCTGTGTAATGAGCATCTTTATTCAACTGCCTAAGCGTTATTGCACTTCTTAAATAAACACATCTCATCTCCATCAATGGCTTTCCTATGGCTATATGTATATAATCTATTTCCAGTTTTTTTCCAAATCATTCATCATACACTAGTATTTAGGAAGTAATTAAAATTGACCTAGTTTCTCAGAATTTCAACTTAAGAGGGTTTTTTATTTGTTTTTCTCAACCAACATCCCGTCACTTAAGTGTGTATGCGTAATCATATGTGGGGGGTGTATGCGTGTGGAGATGGGCTTGCACGTGGGCATACATGTGTGTGGCAGAGAGGGCAACAAGCTAGAGGTGTCTTCTTCAGTTTCTCACCATTTTATTTATTGATACAGACAGTGTCCCTCACCGAACTCAGAGCTCATTGATTCATCTAAACTTGCTAGCCAGCTTGACCTGTCTCTGCCTCTTGTGCTCTGGGATTACAAGTGCACACTGCCAAGCTCAGCATTTTGATGGGTCCTGGGGTACAAACTCAAGCCCTCATGACTGTCCAGCATTCACTTTATCAACTGAGCCATTTCCTCAGCTCCACATAGTATTCATTGACCTTAAAATCTCCTGAGCTTTCATCCTTCTCTCTTCAAACTTAAAACTATCTTTAGAACCACAATTTGAGGTCTTCAATTGAATATGGCAAGAAAGAATTCTTAATTTTTTTAAACCAATCCTCAGTACTCTACGACAGAGTGCTTGTCATGCACAGGGCTCTGGGTTCAATCCCAATACTGCAAAATAAATAAATAAATAAATAAATAAATAAATAAATAAATAAATAAATAAATCTGACAAACCTCCCTATAAATCCTTTATCACAGTTTCTATCATTTCTTGGTTCTAGCCCTGCTGCCAGAACCTAGTTGCAGAATTTCATTGTCATTTTTCTAAATAATTGCAATCTCCTAAATAATATCTTGCTTCCATGGCTTTGTTCATCCCAAATATCCTACACGCTGAGCACAGAGAACCTTAGTGGAGCCACACTCCGACCTTCATCATTAGCGATGATAATTTCTTGTCCACTGAAATTCAGGATCAAACGAAATGAAAGATCCAGTCTTGAGAGCTCTCCAGGGTTCCTGCACTTGGTCTTAGCTCTCACCCAGTTACTACCCAGCTCACTGTCCTGTTTCATTGTCTTTGTGTATTTCTCACTGTCCGGATCCCCCATCCAGCTTTACTGTGCTAACTATCTGTCTCCATCCCCCTCATGTATTAGAATAAAAGTTACCTGTGGGTAAAAATTTTAATCTTTCATTCACTACTGATCCATAGAGATTAAGTATAGATTCTTTATAATTTTTGAAACTGTAAATAGAGAATGAAAAGGATGGCATCTCTCTGAACCCAGCACCTTGCCTTTAGTCAGTGATTTTCAGCTGGGATGGGTTTTGCCTCTGGGAGGAGCTGGCATACACCATCACTTTTCCTTCTAAAGCAGTAAAGGCAAACAGACCTGTGCAAGCACAAAACATGCTTTGTCTGTCCACCTTAGAGAACAAAGTTATCATTTGATGCATTCCTGTCTCAACCTAGTAGTTGCTGGAGATTAGAGAAGCTGTGCAAAATTATGCCAAAATAGTGAATGAGAATACCAAGGAAAAGGCAGTCAATGAAGAGGCTGTTACTCTGGAAAAGCAACTAGCCCTTCAGCAAAAGAACTCATAATGAACCAATTGTCAGTTTAGTTGAAGCATTTGTGAATGGAATGCTTTCTGTTGAATGAATGGATGCGGCTTCATCATCTATGAAGTTTGACTCAGAATGGACTGAGAGATATAAGTACGGCTTAGCTGATGGACGACTGCACACATTTTCCCTCCAGTTACTCAGTCGTTTTGGTTTTACTCTGTCACTCAGAGGAAGCCACAGCCAGGTTGTAGAAGAAATCCAGTCACTTACAATCTGACTACTCGATAATTGTCACCTTGTAGCAGCTAGGTCTTCAGTTCCTTCTCTTATAGTTGTCTTCCCACCAGGGAAATCTCAGGGTATTTGATTGTAGAATCCTAGCACTTAGAGATTAAAAAAAAAAAAGTCATTTCGTTTTATTTTGTTGTCTTTGTAAACCTGGATCACCAAGTTCACTGGGAAGTAGAACACAGACAATGATCAAACTTTGCCAGGTGTCTCCAAGTCTCACACTGTTAGAAAGCTTCTTCTTGTCTTTTCCCAAACTCAGGAGTCCCTCCCTCTGACTTTTCCTCTGAAGCTGGCAGAACTGATGATGCTAATTTTGGAAAGAAATGTGTGGTACACAATGTTCCCTTGCAGTCCGCATGCAGATCCTGGTTAGGAGATAGGCCTTATTTAAACAAAGATATCCAGAAGTTAGATTAGAGCCTCATTCTCAAGATAGAGTTCTGTTTAGTCATGGGTCTTTCCAGGAATAAGAAAAAGATTGTGATAAATTACTCTACTATTATTAACACATTCCCACCCATTAAGCTAATATGAAATCTTTATTGACTTTGCATCAAACTAAAAGCACATGATGGAAAATATTCAGACCCACCCTTTCTCCCACTCTCTTGTCCTTAGCAAATCTTAACCTGAATCAAGGCAGGCCAATGTTTTCTTCTTAATTGCGCCACTAGAGGGAGTCAAGCCAAGCAAAGTTCAAGCTATCATAGGGCTAAAGAGCAAGGTTGTCTAGTTCACCTTTCTCTTTAAACAAATACTCCTCAGCTCAGTTGCCCCAGAAAAACACCAGCATCTGGTTTCCCTGTTTATTCTGAGGTTACTATGTCTAAAAATAGTTTTCTGAACATGGCCCTAGTGGACTAGGAAGCACACAGAGTGTGAGCTCTCTCCATTCCTGCCTCAGCAGTACCCTGTAGCTAAAGATGGGGCAAAAATGTTCACCAAGAGTCAGAAGGGGATTTGCACCAGGCAGCTGGAGTGCACATGGAGACAGTGGCAGGACAGACCAACTGGTCCCTGAGAAAGCAGAAGGTTGGCTGGGAGTCCCAAAGTTAACACCTCATGAAAGGTGTCTTCCATCTTGAGCTTGTGCCCAACACCACCGCTACACGAGGGGCCGCATGTCAACTCTAAGTGATGTGCTGGCAGATGAAGGCCTCGCCTTTCTCACCTCCGGTGGTCTTCAGACAACACACATGTCGGGAGATGGGAAGAAGGAGAGGAGGAGGGTCCCACGCCTACATGAGAGAAGACTAAGGGGAGAGAAGTGGAGATTTAGGGATTCTACTCTTATTTTCCTTCTCCAAATTTTACCTCTATCCTTACTAAAAATTCCTAATTGAGTTATTTTCATTTTTGTTTAGATTCTATTCTAAAATCTCAAACTGGCAAGCTGGAGAGATGGTTCAGCAACTCATGGCTCTTGCTTGGAAAGCCTGATGTCCTGGGTTCAATTGCCCACTACCCGGGTAAAGCCAGATGCAGCAAGTGATACATGGATACATGCATCTGGATTTCATTTGTAGTGGCAGGAGGTCCTGGTTTATTCTCTTCTCTCTCTCTCTCTCTTTCTCTCTCTCTCTTCTCTTCTTTGTAAATTAAAAAAAGAAATAAAATTAAAGATCTAAAGTAAAGAACTTCCTTAGTAGAACTTCTGTCTCTTTAAGGACATTTTGGACATCTTTTCTGGATATCTCCAAACTGTACAGAGCAGAACCCCAGCCCTGTCTCTGGCCACTCCAGCTGTCCCTTGTCACTACCTTGCCTGATGGTAGAGTTGTATTTGAGTGGTTCTAAATGGGTTGGGGCTTCTAGAGAAAAGGGGCAGGCTTCAGTATTCAAGTCCTGGCTAATGCCCCAGCAGGTGCATGAACCAGATCAGAGCCCAGCTGTCTCCCTGTCACACAGACCCCAAGTCACAGAGTGAGCAGCTCCTTCCTCCAGATGTCCTATCAGGATGTGGAGAACAAGGCTGTTCTGAGTTTCCCTAGTGAATTTATGGGAGAACTGGGTCAATATAGATACTGGGAAGTCCATTGTCTGAACTTTTGGGTGTTATTGTTAAACTGTATAATTTTGGAGCCTTTGTGTGAGGAATATCAGACTGGGTATCACTATCCTAAGAACTCAGGGTTTTGGTGTTGTTCTATTCACTTGTAACTGATTTCAGACACTGTGCTTAACTTCTCCAGACTTCTGTTTCTTATAAAAATGACAGTATTAGAGAAAACTTTCTAGTAGATCCTTTCTGTTTCAAAGCCTCCATGATTTCTTTCTGTAGAACAGAGAGACTCTTCTACCCCATCACCTAAAAGTCAAAAGAGAGAAGTCTAGGGTAGTGCCCGTAACCCCAGAGTGCCTAGCTGTACTGCGTAGGAGGAAGCAAATTTAGAAGGAAACAAGCTTCATTTATTCTGCCTGATATGGTTATCTCTGAGGCTTGTGCCATGCAAGCGAGATGAGGGTGTGGAGGAAGGGGAGGGGGGACACACTGCCAAATGTCAAATGTTGAGCAAAGACTTTGAACTCTGAAAACTGAGGCTTCCTGTAACTTTTGTCTCTAATTTTTCAAAAAGGGGAGGGGGAGAGAAAAAGCAGAACATTGTCCCAGCTATAAGTCTATCATATGATCATGTAGCTTTCAAATAAAGATCAGGCAAATGATAGAGAAATTTCTTGCAAGTAATTTGCAATTTTCCTCTTTGGCTGTCTTAAAAAAAATTCCTGGTTATAATTCTAAACCAATGGTCACATGTCACATGGTGAAATTCCCTGGTGGCCTTTTCTCTTGTCTATGTCCTGGAAAAAAGTACAAAAGGCCTAACTTGTTGAGAATTATGCCAGCATAGGATGAAAGAATCCTCAACACATCTGCCCTCAGGAGCCATATATGTGTTTAGAAGAAATAAGACATATAAAGGAACTAAAAAGCAATAAAAAATGTAATAGTTCAAAGTATGATGCAGGGCAAAATTTGATTAAGTTCAAGTACACAAAGAGAAGACGTACCTATAAGTCATGGTCTATGGAAGCTCAGGTTCAGGTTGGAAATATAGAAGGTGTGAGTTTATATACAGAGAAAACCATGTGTTGTGAAGAAGAAACCATGAGAAAAAATCACGTTTCCTTGTGCCTACCTCTTTTTCTCCATGGATAGTCTATGAAGGACATCAAATCTTCTGTTGGCCTCACATCTCCAGCTTGTAGCCAGAGGAAGGTCCAGCAGATTCGTATCTGATGGCAAACTGTATGATGAATGAATGTCCCTCATTTTGCCTGAGAGGCCTGGTTATGCCAAAGACCATTTGAAATGGTCAAGCAACCTTTGCAGCTTCCCAGTTGATTACAGCTTGATTTGGCATTTCAAACCCCCCATATCTGAAATATTTTTAATCCTTCAAACACAACCTTGAGTTACCTAGACCTTCTGGGATAAATGCTGACCTCACAAAAGGAAACTTTATGGAAACTGAGCTACTGATGGATTTCTGCTATAGAAAACTACATTTGAGATCAATGAGAAATTGTAGCTGCTCTGGTCCATGAAACCAAGGTTCATGGAAATTGACCCTCCCATACTACATGATGGAGAAAAAAGGATTCTCACCATTTCGCCTGGAAATCACCCCTGAACCAGTGCCAGGATATTCTAGAATCTTCACTTGCTTGCTGGTGCCTCTTCTCTGCTGAAGAGGTAGGAGGCAAAGTGTGGGCATCGTGGCAGAGACTCAACTATTCCTCTGAGCCCTACAGGCATCTGCCAAGTGTGGGATGCTCCTGTGTCCCACCCTGTGAGTTCAGGAAGGTATCTCCTTCCAGCAGACAGGAAAAGCAGCTGCCAATGAATGTTGTAATAGGGAGTTACCAGTGCAGTGTGCCCTGCTGACTTACTTCACAGTCCCCCACATACAACCTCAATGGGTAAGAAGCCCAAACCAGAGAGGTCCCCTATACCCTGGCCCTGCCAGACTGCCTATTCACTGACAAATCCATGAGAACGTTTTTGGTACTTCAATCTCTCTCTCTCTCTCTCTCTCTCTCTCTCTCTCTCTCTCTCTCTCTCTCTCTCTCTCTCTCTCTCTCTCTCTCTCTCTCTCTCCTGTCTCATTACCTCTCCAACTCCAGACAGAAAAAATAAATACTTCCCCAGCCAAGGACAAGGGTGAGTTGGATGGAGAGCAGGCTTGCTGTCCATGAAAAGGATCTAGGAAGCACGCTGGACAGGGAGGGCTCCTCCATGGGACACAGCTCCATTCAGAGCGGTAAGGTGACAAGGAGACCACCTTGAAGACTAGGGAAAGGGAAAAGTGAGTCCTTCAATGAGGGACCCCAGAAGCCAGTGTTCGGTGCATGGCCTTGGAGAATCTCCAGGTATGTCAACCCCCTGGCTGCTCCTTTGTCTCCAAACCCTATGCCCACCCTGCTTGCTCCTGGCTGCCCTCATCCCAGGGAGCCAGCTGCAGCATGTAGGAGAAACCGGCCCTGTCACGGCTATCTCTAGTGTGTTATTGTTAGTGTTACGTTACAAATCCCGTTTCCATGCCAGGGTCCCTCGGGGGTCATAACCAGGAGAGGCCATGACCCTGTCAATAAACAGAACCCCAATCCTTAATGTAACCAGTTTGCATTCCCTGAGCCTGCTCCATGACTTTACAGATAGGACTGCCCTCCTAGGCAGTGTCGTGTGAGAGAGGCACCCGTGGAAGTGCAAGATGAGGCCAAAAGAAAGCTGCTCAGATGCTGAGCCTGGTCTCACATGGGCATTGAGCATGGGCAGGACTTGTGCTTCCTCAAACAGACCAGGCTTTCCCAGCAGTTTTCCACTAGGAGTTTGTCTGAGTGACTGCTGGCTGAGGCTCTCTTTCCCTGGATGACCCTCGACCCCAGAGGCCTAGGCTGATGTGTCCAAGTGAACATGAGGCTGCACACATGGATAGCAAAGGTGCAGAGGATGGTGCACCTTCACATAAACCGCTGTGTGGGAGAGGTGGTTCACTGCAGTCCACTCACAATCTCTTCTTGCACTTTTCTTCCTGAAGCGAAGCCAGCTAATGTCTGGTGGGTAGAAGAAAGTGAAAAGGCGCAGAAAGAAAGCACATGGGTGATCTATCCTATGTAAGGAACAACACAGGTCCACCTGCACATTGGATGTCAGACAAGTGAAAGAAATCAGTCTCATTGAGGCCATGGACATGGGACACTCATTTCTGTATTCCTTTTCTTCCGTTCTCTCTCTCTCTCTTTCCTCTTCTTCTTCTTCTTCTTCTTCTTCTTCTTCTTCTTCTTCTTCTTCTTCTTCTTCTTCTCCTCTTTTTTCTTTTGGCATCTAAAATCTATGAATCTCAGAAGATGTGGAGGCCCGTCCATAAGCCTGGATGATGTCACTCTTCTTCACTACACCTAAAGTCAAAAATCCTTAAGCGTGTGTCACGGGAACCACAGACCTGACATTGAAAGAGAGAAACAGGAGAGGTTCTAGAATGTACCCAACAAACTCAGCTCCCAAGGTAGCCTCCACTGCCTGGCCTGTCTCTAGGATGCCATGTGGTTCTTACTTGGGTATGTAGGAGCAAGAATGATGAGATCCTTGAGCCACTTTGGTTCTAATCCTTCCCCTGAGTGAATTAAGACCCCCTTACAGAGTCGGAAGTGGACTAGCAGATAGAGTCCAATCCCTCCTCTAAAAATGAGGAAATCAAGCCTGTAAAAGAAAGACATTTGTCCACAGTCACAAACTCAGTTCCAAGTCCTGTAAAAATGTGTCCTAAGGTAGAGGAAAGAGGCCACTGACAGAAAAGAAGACGGAGCCACAAAGGAGGAGCAGAAGGTTGAGGACATCCTTCCTTCTCTATGCTGAGTCTACCCAGGAATCCCAGCTTCTGAGGGCTAGGACCACCTTTGAGTAAGTCAGTCCAGTGACTTAGAGGGCAGTGAACTGAAGAAGCCCAGAAACATGCAGTTATGATCCTTGACTTACTCCCAGCATCCAGTTATCAGCAATGGGACGAGGCAGAGAAGAACATTTTATATAGGGCCCCAGCTCCAACTCTGAGGATATCTGTTTCCGTTAACAGGAGCAAAACCAGTGGCTCTCATTCCAAGAAGAGTCTATAAACACACAAATCACCAAATATTGTCCATTGTCTCAGAAATGCCACTTCTCATACAAAGTCAGTGTGACTACTCAGATAATTTAAACAATTTTTAATGTTTAACATTACAGAATATACCAAATGTTTCTGTCACGGAATATCTGCTAATTGTCAAGAGCTTGAATATTCTTTGATACCTTATTATGCTTCCAAGGATCTTCCCTGGATAATATTTCATAGCTAACCTTTGGAGAAAAGGGATTGCCCAAAGCCCTTTAGCAGAGCTGGTATCAAATTCAGGTCACTTCTGCCTTATGCTCTCAAGTGGCATTTCCCAACACCTCGGTTAGGCAGGAATAACCAATTCAGCTCAATGTATTTCTAAACGTGTACTGACAGCATAAAACATGTGCCAGGCACCACACCCTCTGTAGGCATTATCTCTGCTATCCTGATGTCCACTCAGTGAGACCACTATGTCCATTTTACAGGTTCAAAAAAAAGAGTCTGAAGGAATTACATACTTTTCCTAAGTCAAAGGAATAGTGAATTGTAGGAAAAGGCTTAAATTCTATGACTCATAAGTCTCATTCTCACAGCTGAAGAAATCAAGTTCCTGAAAGTCACTGAAAAGGAACACTTGTCAGAGCTCATAATGGTGGTTGTTCTAGAACCTTCTCCATAGCAGCTTGGAGCTAGAAAGCCTGCAGTTAGGACAATTGCCTAGGAGTTTTTGAACACAAGTTAGAGAAGCCAGAGGCACCCCAGGTACCGGGTTTGGAGGTGGGAGGAAACATAGGGCCAAAGGATGCAAGCAGTTGCTACTCAAGCCTTGGAGAGATCTGGAGAGGCTGAGCTGAGCCCCAATCACAGGGCTGATGCTCTAGAGGACGGCTCTGTGGCTTTCTGCAGGGAGGAAGGCGGGGTGCCTTTCATGGATCTGGGTGTGCAGGAGGTTTGCTTGTGTTTGTTTAGAACAAAGCCCGTACTTAACTGCTACAAGTGAAACAGATTTTATAAATAGATGTGAGCATGAATGGTTTTTATGATTAGCTTGTTTTCAATCACCATGCTTGACCGGTGTCTGTGCTCAGCTAAGTAAATATTTCTATGGTGATAGTATACACAATACAATGGCCATTATTTAATGTTAATACAAGTACCATATGGGAGGTCTTATCATGCTAGAGCCCCAAAGCATAATAAAAGCAGATAGGAATAGATAGGCAAGGGCGGGCCTCCTCATGCCGTCCACTTGATAAGACCTGCTCTTGCAAATGTTGGCTCTGTGAGGACCTGTGTGTGCAGTGATGGGTCTCCTGGGGCATCTCTGGGACCCCATCTGATGGCCAGGAGTGCCATTTTTGTCTATGATTCACATGGTGACCTTGGATAAGTCTCTATACTGATTGCTTAAACATCCCTGCCTCACTTTACCAAGCTTTTGTATACCTCTCCAGAGACTCGTGAAGATTAATTAACACCTGGCAGAATTTCTGCATGCTACATTTAGAACAAAGAACAAAGAAGGGTGGTGCTGAAATAATGCCTCATTATTTTAAGCACTCCAATATTTAAAAGGGAGACAATCCAGTACATTTTTCATATACAACTGGAAATTTGAGAAAATTGGGAGTTTCCTGAGTTTAGTAAAACAAGCCTGAAAGAACAAAGCCTTTTAGGAAATGCACTGGGCTGCAAACTGCCAGCGCCCTTTCTACTGGGGAGGGATAGCTGTGAGTCTGCAGGCCACAAAACTGGAATTCTTCTAACCTGGCACAGGGCAAATAAAATGTAAAGCTTTTAGTGCTGTGAAGAAGAATGTTTTACATTTTTGCAAACAATTATTTCTTAAATTTACCTTTTGTGCTTGAACCTAACAATACCACAATACTCAGTGCAATAGACTGCTCGGGCTGCTTATCTGGCATCTGGCATCATGTTCAGAGCTTGCCATGATTAGATAAGAATGTCCTGTTCTAGACTTTCACCTTTCGCACTACTGGAAAACACCAGCAATGAGAAGTCTTCATGTCTAGTTTATACTTTCTTCTACACTCACGAGGTCACCTGTGCTCACAGGCATCCAGCTACCTCATCTCCCAATTAAAAGCCAGCAGACAAGCTTGAAGAGGCGATCATCCATGCACACAGATGAGCAAGTGCAGAGCTGGGCCTGAACCCCAAGGCCTGTCTGTGATCTTGAGGTCTGTGCACATGGAGGATCTCCTTTCTAAATGACAAGTGGGGATTTGGAACCTTCCTGGCCTGCTCAGAGAAGCTCTGGTTTAGGGTTATAGGTTCTGTCTGGTGTGTCTTTTCCTTCTGGAAAGGCTGGCCTCCACAAGTCCTCCTCCATCTCCCTAAACACTCTGACAATTAGTCTGGTGAAAATGAAAGATTAACGTGTGTCATTTATTATCCTAGTGGAAGCTAGATAGAAGTGAGAAGAGACAGTGCCTGGAAAAGCTTTACTTAAGAGATTTCAATTCCCAACTGTGTGATGGACCACAACACGGTTATTTCCAAGGGACATCTCTCTAAGGTCACCATCAATGTTGGGACAGTATGTTGTTAAACATATTTGGAATGGCAGCTAGACAAAGGTTGGCTAGTGCACTACATGGCGTGTGGGCAGAGGAAATGATAAGCGTGGAGGTAGGTAGATGACTAAGTTGATCCATAGCTCTCTCTCTCTCTCTCATGCTGTGGCTTCCATAGGCAGGTTAGCATGTTTCAGCCAACAGCACAGAGAGACTCCTACACAGAGGGCTTTCCTCCCTGGCCCTTGTCCAGAGACTAGAAGGAGGATAACTACCTCATCTGAGATGCAAGGAACCAGCTTGCCATGCTGGGGAACAGAGAACACTTTAGGTGGCTATAGCCACTGTGTGTGCACATGTTCACATGTCCTTCAGAGACAGGGGGAGGAGCCTTCATAGTACAGGCTGCTCTGTTGCTGATTTTGACTTCACTCGGCTTTCTTGCCCCAAATGTCTGCATGTTTCTTATTATTCCATGGATTTGTTTTGCACTGATGGGTGGGAAACAGCTGGTGAAGCAATAATCATATAAGTGAAAGCGATGAGTCTCTGGTGTTCTCTACCAATTTCCCACAGTCCTTGCTAATATTTCAGGGCCTTTCGTGGCTTAGAATTACTTTTCAGTGAATATTCTTAGGATTCTACTCACAGAGTGAAGCAGTCCCTCTTGTCATGAGTCCTTTGCTGTGCCATGTGGCCAAGCATGGGTCAGAATGAGGAATTAGCTCCAGCAGGAGCAGTTAGTGCTTACTGAACAAGGGCACATGGCCACCAAACTTCTGATCACTTGCAAGTGTTCCCTGACTTCACTCTGGACAGTCTGCTAGGAACCAAAGTGCTAGTTTTGATAAAGGAGGAAACCATCAGAGAGAGATTCAGAGGCTTGCCAAGATCACACAGCTAATAAACAGAGGAACCAGCCTGAAACCTGGAGAATCTTGCCTTTGCTGTGATTAAGTGCTGCTTCTTCAGGAAGCCATGAACTGAAAGAGGAAGGGATTTCACCCTAACCCCAGCATCACTATTTAGAGAAATGTAAAGCTCATAAAGCTAAAAAAAAATCCCTTTACCAAAGGTCATTCTTATGATTTTAAAGTAAGAATTGGGCTGTGTCCCTCCAAATATGGTTGCCTCTCATAAGCTGATGAGGTGGTTATCACATTTCAAAGGGTCTAAAAGAAAGACCAGCTGCAAAGTTGTTTGAGTGGAGAAATCATTTACGTTTTGTCTCTGAAAAGTCACCCCACACACTGGGTTATTGTTCTAGCAGAGGTGACAACTTGCCCACAGTCACTCAACCTCTACCCCTTCCTCACCATTGATTACTTGGGGGTAAGAGACAGATGCTGTGAATCATGAAGGAGCACTTTGTTTACTTCTAGCAAAAACTAACTAGACCAAGCAAGACACTCTGCCCTTAGCACATCTATCTGTGTGCTCACCATGGTTGGGTCTTCCATGGACCAGAAGGAAGAGTGACTTGGACATGGTATCCAGGAGAGTATCCATGGATGGAACAGGAACAATGTGCTTATGGAAGGCACTATGGAACACTGGAGACCCTATAAAAACAGAGGGAAGGTGATCAGTGAGTCCTCACAGTAAACCCCAGGTCATTATGTATAGACCTTCTAGTATTTTAATGTTTGATGGTCTCTTTCCTTAAGATCATACATTCTTTTAAGGTTTTCTTTTCTTTTTCATGGGTAACAAAGCTTGCTTATTTATAAATTATTTATAGTTAAAACTAAATATATGAATAGTTCCTGGGATAATACTAGTCTAACCTGAGTCTAAATCTTATGTGAAAAATAAACAGTTCAGTGTTAGTCAACTTTGAAGATGTAATCAATTTCTTCCCCTAAATCTTTCTTAATTGCCAATAGCAACAGTTCTTAAATGACTACAAGAGTATGAATCATGGTTTTTTTTTCAGCTCTAGCTAAATTCCATCTCAAATTAAAGAATATAAAGGCCGAAACATATACTACTAGCAGAAAAAAAAATGTCATGACTTTCCCCACAATAATATGAGAAATCCTAACATAAAGAATAATCAACACTGAGAGACCCTGTGAGATCCAGAATGGTAACCAGCCCCTAGATGGTAGCAAGTGCAGTGCTGGAAGGTGCTATATAAGCTACCAGGGGAAACCGGTCAATGATATACAGAGAAAGCAGAGACAACTGATATAAAATGCAGACTGTTGCCAGGAGAAGGCTAAACACACTTCCTTCTGGGAGAGCTCAGCAAGCCAAGAAGGGATCGCTTGTGCAATAGAGGCACCAAAAATTGGGGGTGGGAAGTAATCAACAGTGTTTAAATTGGCCAAGAAACCCACTCAGTGACAAGGAACCCTTAGCTGGAATTGAGACTCAGGGCAAAATCCTTTGGGACCCAAAAATTTGCTCCAAAGAGAAATCCCAATTACCAGACAAATACAAAGAGGCTAATCTCAACAGAATGTTGCCAAAATATAAATGTGTATCTCATTTAACCTATACTGATCTCTCAGTGGAGATTCTGTTTGTATTTTTCAGAAGGCAGTGAGAGAGCTGAGGTCATCCCAACTCCACCAACAAGCCACAGGCGGATGGCTGACATCCCAACAAGAGATGAGCCATCCCATGTAGACATGTACATCCCATGTAACATGTAGACCCCAATTGAAACTTTTGAGAGAGTGGCGGGATAAGCAAGATACTTATCACCACAGCCAAGTAAGCGAGACAGACACCAATGATTTCCAACACAACCTAAAGTAAAAGCAAAGAGACCCTTAAGATCTCAACAATAAAGCAGATTTAAATTTGCCCACCATGACTCAAGGAACTGAGCGGAAGAGGTGGTGGAAAGACTGTAAGAACCATGGTGGGGGAGAATATCCAGGCACATTACTGCCCTCAGCAACAACACACTAAGGGGGGGGGGAAACATGGCTGCCTCCTGTGCTATCCATAACCTACTACCCCATATATTGATCCAGTATGCCCATTGAGAAGGATCCCCAGTAGATTGGGGATAGGGAAGAGGGATATAGGGATGCCAACACAATGTCTGCTCATACAATGTATCTAATTTTGGATAATAAAGATTTAAAAAAAGGATAATCAAGAAATTTTCATGCACATGAAAGAGAAAGAGAGAAATGAGAAAGGAAGGAAGGGAGGGAGGGAGGAGAAATAGGCACCCAAAATATTTGGCAGTGAGCCTAAATGTCTATGAGCCCATAATATGTATGATATATGCATATAGTAAGAATATATTGTCATGAAAATGCAGAATAGTTAAGTAACATAAACACATGTCCTTTATATGTTGTTCAATGAAATAGCAACTAACAAAATAACATACCCAATGTCAACCCATTTTCTCAAAACAAAAATGTATGTGTGTTTATGCATGAATGGTATGTTGGTATTTGAAAAGGAGAACAGATATTTAAGATCTTAAAACACTTCTTGATTATATGACTGATTTTTTTCTTCACTTGCATGAACTATATAAGTTTTTAACAATGCAATGTGAAATAATTCCTCATAGATGAATATTCAGATATTTGCTTTGATGTCTCTCCATGCTGCTGATTGAGATCTGCTTCTAATTTACCATCATAATTAATTCTGAATGTTCTGTCCCTCGCTCATCTCCATTGAACACTCTTATTTTGATCAGAACTTTTAATCACATGGTTGCTATCTAGCAAGCTAAGTCTTGTAAGTAATCTTTATTCTGATACTGTGCAGAGCAAAACCTTATATGCCAATACTTGTTATTGGCATTGATAATTCTTCTTTATTTTTATTATCATTTCTTTAAACATTTTATTGATAGCTTCCCTAATTATAGACCATAAACCATTATGATTCCCTCCCCCATATCTCTTCCCCTCTCAATTAGTCTGTTTTGTTTCCGTGGCATCATCTTTTCCTCCCATCATGTGTAGGTATTATCAGGTACTGTGAAGTCATGAATATCAAGGCCAGTTTGTGTTGGGAAGTTTGCATTGTAAGCAGTCCTCCCCTTCCTTTGGTTCTTACGATCTTTTCACCACCTCTTCCACAATAGACCCTGAGCTTCTGGAAGTATGTTAGAGATGTCCTAGTGCTGAACACTCCACTGTGTTTCTTCTCAGCACTGTAGTGTCTTTTGCATTATCCCAGTGGTCACCGCCATCTGAAAAAGAGAAGCTTCTCTAGCCAAAAGTGAGAGTAGCATTATTATTTGGGTAAGCTCATTTTTTAAGATGCTTATAAGGCAGTTTGGTGGGTATAACATGTGTATTTAGCCAGAGATCAGCAGGTTTACCTCTCCTACGCTCATGACCTCCCTGCCATAAGCTTTTGACCAGGTCAAAATACTTGTCATTGGCATTGACAATGAGTAATTCTTCTTTATTTTCTATCACACTTCCCGAGCACTGTGGCATCAGTTTCATGGAAGTAACTGCAAACCGCACCTGCCCACAGCAACATCGACATGTCACTCAATCCAGGAAATGAAAACCACGATGTCAGGACAGATGGGAATGACACCCAGGAATAAGACTGAGGCCCTGATGGCAAGCAGCTTGAAATGCAGCAATTTAGGAAACACAGGCAGGAGTGATCCCAATACAATCTTGCAAAAGCAGGAGTGTGGCCATCCCAGCCAGCGTCTGCTTCCATTCAACACCACTGACAGTTTCTTACGAAATGCATATTTGCTCTAATCTTGGTAAAATGTCACATTGGAAGAGAAAACTTCATAGTGTACATAAAAATATGTTCCAGATAAATAATAGAACTATAGATAGAAATACTTGGGAAACAGGGTGTGGCTGTATTTGCCATAACTGTGATTTCCTAACCACAACTCCATCCCCGAAAGCCCATTGGAAGTCCCGGATGGACCACAGAGTTGATGCTTAAGGCTCTAGATGTTTCGGTTATTGTTACAACTGTAGGATAACTCCAGACCAGTCACAGTGTGAGGTTGCAGACTGGACATGGGGTGAACCCTCCATGACAGGGTCGTCACCACCTGCTGTGACGACAAAGGAGAAGATGAGAAAACCAGGTTAATGTTTGCCACCGGTGTCTTTCTGTGCGACAATGATCAGTATCTTGTTTCCCTAGAGACTGTCAGACCTGGCATCTCTGTTTATCTGCAGAACACTCACTCAGTGGTTTCTGAAAACAGGTGTGGACCGGTTGAGCACAGCATAGCTACATTTTTTTTTTAAAAAAAAAAGAAGTTATTTTATCTCTGTTGGCTTTTACCAACTTTCCAAATGTCATTCAGTCTCCCTTTTGGGACTGTTTATCAAAGTCACAAAAAAACAACTTACCTATTTTTCCCTATATTTTAAAAGGTGCAATACTAGATAGACAAATCATTTACTGAGACAGAAACTGGTCCTGTGTGGCAATGGTGTGTGAGTTGTGGCTTGTACATGGACAATGAGTTCTGGTCCTCTTGCTGGCAGAATGGTCTCTGAGGTCTATTGCCTGAAGAAAACCAGTTTTCATCTGGTAAACTCAGGCAGGCTACAGAACAGAGGGAGCTGATGGGGCCTGCAGAACTACAGACACAGCCTCCTCGGTACAGAGCTCACAGCCAGGAAAGGTATTCAAATACATTACTATTGGGTCTGATTAAGAAAAATAACTAGACTCTATTGGGCTATGAACAACACTTCATTAAAATTAAAGGGAAACAAGCAGATATGAGAAAATCAGTGGGTAAGGTAAAAGTTGGGAAAGCTAGATAAGTTTTGATAAGAGATATTTTAAAGAAGTCAGCGATCTGTCTTCAAACACTGAGAAAACAGTAAATGAAAGAACAAGAAACCACACTCCTACAGCCCTAGAGGGTAGAGCTGGGTCAGAAAGGACAACTTGAAGCTAGGAAAGGAGAAGAATTTGTTCCCTGGAGGCAGGTCATTGTCACCAGAAACCATTGAGACAGTGAAACTTCCCAAGTGGAAGCAGAGACGGTCACCCTGCCATGAAAGAATGTCTGCTGGAGGGCGGCTGATGGGGCGAGACCTCTGAGGTCCTCCCAAACGTAAGATGCTATCTGTCTAATTAATTACCAGCCATACTCCTGAGTGTTGTCTCGAGCTCTCATCTCTGTGTCATTGAAATTTGGAGTCCCCTTTCCCTAAACGAGATAACTGAGTGGCTTCAGATCTTGAAATCAGCAGTCAGCAGAGGCAAGTGATAGAGGACAGATAAATTCTTGCACTTTCAGTCTGATTAATCAGGGTCCCAGAGCCTTGGTTTAAGGGACCATGAGGCAACCAGGTACCCATCTGTACTGTTTCCGCAAAGGAAAAAAATAATTCTTTTTTTTATGGATATTGGGTTTGAGGATGATTTGATTTATTTTGTTTGCTTTTTGTCTGCTTGTTTGTTTTATTTTGTTTTTGACATAAGGCCACTCTTAGGCCTACGCTGGCCTTGAACTCACTGTGATTCTTCTACCTCAGCTTCCTGAGTGCTGGTATTATAGGCATGAACCACCACTCCTAGCAGCTCTGTTTTCATTTTTTGTTGATTGTTTAGTCTAGAGTTCCAAGTAAACCATGCTAACTTATCTTGGTGTCTCTTGCAGGTGTCAATGAAAAAGTATTCAATCTGGGGCTGAAGACTCAGCGGTAGGTGCTTGCATATGATGTGTGAGACCCTGGGCTTGATTCCTAATCAATGCAGTAAATGTAATGCAGTAAAATATTTTAAAAAACAAACAGATACGACCTGCAATCAAGTTTTACACTCAGCCCAATTCCTTCTACAACATGTGGCCTGCACTGCCTCATTTTTAAGGGCCCTCTTTCCTCACTGCTGAAGTGGAATAAGCACCCTTTGCAAGCCCAGAGGAACCTGATGAGAGAAGACCTTACACACTTTGAAGTCCCCTCCAGATATTTTACTTTTCTCAGCTGCGTGTTGTGGTCAGTGCAGGTTAGAGAGGGCTCGTTTTCATCCCTCACTTTAGACATTTATTCTTGACAACAGTATTTTTTATTCTTCTGGCAGGTTCTGTAGAAAGACAAATGATGGATGAGACCATACATACTTTTCAGTCTACACTTATAAGTGAAAACAAACCATGAGGAGAGCCCTGGGAGATTCTGCTTTCCTCAAAGTGTCAACCACAGGTTGGCATAAGGTGACCAAACAGACAGGCCATAGGAACTAACAGCTGAGGTCTAAATCTGGACATTCTCCAGGGAGGAACATTTTCTCAAGTTCCATATGTCAATTATTTTTGCTTACTAATTCTGAGCACTTGACATCCCATTGTTATTTTTACCCTAAAGAGAAAACATTCAGAATCACCCCAATGCCAAGCAGCAAGAAGAACCCCACCCCCGGTGTAAGGCACAAACATTTCACAGAATGAGGTTTAGCCGAGCTTGTGGAAAATGAGCAGTGTGACCACAGTGTACTTATAATCTCTGCCAACAGATATTTTGCTACTCGATTCTAGCCTTTTCTGCATAGCACTGAGTCTCTATGTTCTGTTTTCTTTAAGCAGAACAAAGAAGATATAAGGAGCCACAGAGCTTTGCCCAGTTTTCAAAGGTGTTCTCAAAATTTTGCACTTCTAAATTGTGGCAACAAGACACACCCTGAAGAAAGAGTTTCTAGAAAAAATCAGAGGTCCTCACCTTAAAAGCCCATGTCCCAGTGAGCAGGACAGTGCCTATGGGAACTTGGGACTTAAAGCTACTTCACAAAAGAGTTTCACAAGGTCCTCCACTTTGACCTCTTCAGGACTTCTATCCTAATAACTTCTAGGCATCAAAATTTTCATTAAGGAATTTCCTGTCCTCATTGTCTTAGGGCACTAATTCTATCAGGTCATCAGTGTCCTTTACCATTAATTGCGATGTCCATTTCAGTATCTACTTAGTGTACTGAAAGGAACTTACTGGAGACCCAGCCTTACATGTAGAGGAGTGTTTTATATGCAAACAGAGGCATCTCTCACAGTGACAGGTTGGCAGAGAATAGTATTAGTTGCTGACAAACCCTGGTAAAACCATTCTGTAGAGGAAGCTGCTAGCATTGCTCAGGCGTGGATTCAGTGCGGTGGGAACAGTGCAGTCTTTATAGTTTTACAGCTTCCCAGAAGGTGGTTCCTCATAGGAGGAGGGCGATGATTTTGTGCTGAGACTTTCAGGCCTGTTTTCTTGAGGAGTGCAAACTGAAAGCTACGTGATTGGCTGTTGCAAACTAGAGTCAAACATGATATCTTGGCATAAACAAGTTGTCATTCCCTATCCCCTCACCTGAACAAGATCAAGATCTCTCTCTCTCTCTCTCTCTCTCTCTCTCTCTCTCTCTCTCTCTCTCTCTCTCTCTCTCTCTCTCTCTCTCTCTCTCTCTCTCTCTCTCTCTCTTTCATATCGTGAACCACACAGTAAGAATATATAGTCTTGGGGTGTCGGTTACTTCTCCAGATGTTGGTTACCGCACAGGTCCCTGGCCCCCTGCTAAATGAGCCTGTCTCTCTGGCCAGCAGGAGACCTGGCTCAATCGAGGAAAGGTGAGCGCGGCTGCTGGACAATCACACACAGCCGGGAGAAGTGTCCAAGCAGATCTCAAAACTTTATTTTAGCATCCAACCTTATATACAATCTAGGGATGTGTTGCATTGCCTTATCTCTTACACAAAGGGGGCTCAACAAACAGGAACACAGGTATGGAAACTCAGCCAGCAGGAGTAAAACCTATTAGCACTTGTAAACAGGATTTATGGCTGTCAGCCATTCCCCCTGCCTCCTGGGGGGCACAGGTGTGCTAGGAACAAAGGCATGAGCTACCATGCTCAGGCTCTCATCCGAATGCATATTAAAACTTAGCTCTCAGATATACAGCCAGGCTGGGTCCAACATTGGGGCTTCGATCCAAAGCATACAGCATTCATTCTGGAAAGCAAGCTTGGCATCTGAATTTCATACAGTTAGCATCATTCTTTGGTTCAATAACAGTATTCTCTTTAGCTTCTCTAGATCAGTCAGGGTATTTCAGCTGAGATCAGACACATTCAGGGTGGTTTGACCATAGACACTCAAGAGTATTTGTAGAGCTCTTTAGGCAAATCCTGTCATCCTTTCTATATGACACAGTGTTTCCAATGGGCAGTCACAGGGCAGACTGCACTTCTGTCCCAGGGAACAGGGGTTTTGTCAATTAATCCAATGCTGATCAAGAAATGGATATTAAGTTCCTATTATTGCGTCAAGTACTCTGTTGCATGTAGGGATACAGTGGCAAATGAGACAAATGTCCAGTATGGACAACGGACAGAATCAAATATAATACCATGCAGTGAACTATAGAAGATGCTCATTATATTCATTATATCTTCATAACCAGGTCAGTAGAATGAAGATGAGATCATGTAAGTGGGGGAAGGTTTGATTCTGTCTCTACAATGAACTCCGATTACATTCATTATTCAGGATCAATAGATTTAAGACAAAGCCTGCATTTAGATAGTTTTCAGTGTAACTGGCCAGACAGAATATTACATGTAAAATAACATGAAAGCAGCTAGACTAGCAAAATATCAAGAGCAGGAAGAATGGTGTAGAAAGCAGGACTGTCCAAGACAGTGAGGGAACAATTAATTGGCTGTCTACAAAGGACTTGGAGAACAGTAACCAAAGGGAACATGGGGATACATATCAGAAACATGGTGATTTGAACAAATATGACATGCTTTTCATGTCATGATTTGACATGAAAAACATGTTGGTTCCTATGCTGGGGAAGAATTACTCCTGGCAGGACTAAGCTATTGTGCAAATGACATCCACACAGACATGAGCATCTAGATGAAATGTCACAACTAGGTGTCAGGCAGTGGTTTCAAAATGTAAGCTCCAGGAGGAATAGGACTTTGTTTTATTTTGAACTCTAGCCGAAAAGCCTAAACTCATTCCTGGCAAACTCATTTCCCAATCAGAAAATCAGTACATGTTCATTGGCTGGATAAGTCAGGGAATGACGAGTACAGAGACAGGGATCCAGGGATCAGCAAGGAGTTCTATTTTAGACCTGAGACAGTAGGAAACAGACCCAACCTACCTCTCACTCATGCCAAACTGAATATGCCATAGTGAGCTAAGGTCACTTCTCTTGTCTTTAGTCAGGCACAGCTTGGGCCTGTAGACCTGTGCAGGAGTGGAGCTGGGCTCTTTCTGTGCACACATTCTTCTGGGCTTGGACTATAAATAAGCCTTATTTTAAAAATAAGAAAGAGTAAAGAATGAGAATATATCTAGGAACACCATTGTTTTTCTAACACCCCATCCTTATTGCTTCCAGATGACATGCTTATCCCCCTGCTCTTGTGAAATAAGCACCCCAGCTCCCACCTTACCAACAGCGAGGACCAGTGCACAGACCAAGCACTTGGATGTCAGAAGAAAAGTAACACAGACAGGAAAACAGTCAGAATGAAAAGCACCTTAGAATACATAACTGGCTGTGAATGAAGTCTCAAAGTAATAAATTGTGATTCATTATGTAAACAGTTCCTTTCTTTCACGTTTTCTCTACAAGTCTTTCAGCGTCTTCTGCCATCCAGAGTCCCAGTGAAAAATTCCCCTCAGTTCTTCTTGGTTTGGCTCCTTATAAGCTTGAACTTCTGGGCTGGGGAGACACCTTGGTGGATAAAGTGCTAGCTGTGAGAGCAAGAGGTCAGGTTCCTAGCCAGTCACTGGAGCTGATGTCTGTAACCCCAAGACACATATGGCAAGTTGGCAGGCAGAGAAAGGTGTACATACCTCATTTTCAGGGCAGTTAGCCTGAGGAAAACAACAGTGAAAAACAAGAGATCTTTCCTCAAACAAAGTAGAAGGTGAGGACCAATACTAAGTGGTCCCCTGACTTCCACAATACGTTGCAGCACCCACCCACCCATGTGTGCATGCACGCACACACACTCAAAAATTGGAATTTCTTTCAACTAAGAATCTTCAGGGTATGTGTGTGTGTGTGTGTGTGTGTGTGTGTGTGTGTGTGTGTGTGTGTGTGTGTGTGTGACTAGAATGGACCATGTGACAGATATAGTGCTTCTGGTGCTTCTATCCACCAGATTGGGAGCCCTCAGTGGTAGGAGCTTGAGTGAAGGAACTAGAAGAGTGTAGAAATGTCTACCCTCATGTCAGATGTAGCCTGGTGATTTGCCCCTAAGCTCATTCACCTTTTCTCCAATTCCACCCTCCCTCCATAGGAGAAACCCACATGGTTCTCCTCCACCCAGATCAAGTCCCCTGCAAGGGACAAAGAAAGAAAATGCAGATGAAATAAAGACCACAGAGCTCTCCAAGGGCACACCCTGATGTGTGAACATGACTCAAACTCTAGCCTCTCTTGCCTCAGCCTGAGCAGTCTCCTCACCTTCCTCACCACGATGGCCAGACAGGGGTGATAGGTGCCATTTTGAGTGGGAGGCTGGGATGGTTAGCAAGTCTCAAGCACTGCTAAGCTTAATCTTCATCTGCAGGGCCCCTTGAATGGAAGGAATGTATGTTGAGAGAGTCTCCCTTCAGGGCCAGTAGCAGAGAATTAAATCTGAGTAGCTCCTCAAGAATGTCTGTGAGGCCCACCACAACTCAGGGAACTGAGCAGAGGAGGGGGCAGAAAGATTGTGAGAGCCGTGGTGGGGGAGACTATCAGAGGCATGGCACCCTTCAGTATCAACACACTTGGGTCAGGAGAACCCAGCTGAAGACTAGGCTATCCATGGTCCCGTACCACAAAGACTGATCCAGAAAGCCCACGGAGGAGGATATCCAGCTGACTGGGGATGGGGAAGGGGGGCAATGAGGAATTGGGGATAACAACTCATTGTTGGCCCACTAAACAATGTAACTCATTATGGACAATTAAAAAAAAATCTATGAGGGAAAGCAAGAAAAGAGAAGGGCATCAATGTTACACCCGTGGGAAAGACCCGCACTAGCAAGCATTTGCTTCTTCTCCAAGTCTCCAGGATGACAGTCAACTGACTGAATATGTTAAATCACTGCTTCCAAAAAGGAGCTGGTCCCCCTGTAGAAAGAGGCATTCTCAGTACATGATCTCAGCATAAGCACTTGGCTTTGCCCTTGAATACCTAGGGTGACTTTCAGATCTTGGGCAATCTGAAGTTCATCATTGAACCTGGTAATCTATCCAGGTTAGAAATCCCTCTGCTTACTTTAATCTCATTGGTCTCCAGCCTCCCCTACAAAAGTGCCAGTAAAAGGGGCTGTAACTTTGCCTATCTTAGCCTGACTTCTCTATGGGGATCTTCCTGTGCTTTTTAAAAATTTTAAATTAAAATTCAATTATTTATAATGATTTACTTAAAGTCTCTCCCAAGGAAAAGAAGATCATAGAGCCCTGAAGAGTCTCCCAAATTTCTACTTTCAGTGGTTCTCTTTCTGCCCCCTTTCTTATGTGACCTGTTCTGGTTGGGAAAATCCAGCATTTGTCCTCCAATTGCCACATATCCCTAAAGAACTTTCTTAGTAATTCCTCCTTTTTGTATCCACAAATGAGCATTCTATGAACCTAGGTTTTACCTCAAAATTGCCGTTCTGGAATAATTTCAATGAAACCATCGCTGGGTCAGAGGCATGTATCATATACTTTTGTCTTAGGAAAACCAACAAGCAGATAACACAAGAGGAGTGAATTTAGGGCGCTCAGTGAGGAAGCTGTATGCATGGGACTTATCTTGTGCAATGCAGATTCCGGGTGAGCACAGGGTGATGTGCTCATCCACCTGCTCTCAGCAGGGACCATTTACACAGTATGAGCTCTGAGAAAAGGCGCCACAAAGATGACCCATGATCCATATGATGGGCTGAGGGGATTCTTATGCTGCTCAGTCCAGGGACAACCAGGAAATCTCACAATGATCCTGTGGCCATATATGTCACCAGATAGTTCATCTTGTATTGGTCAGTATGGAGGAGGGTCAGTATAGAAGAGAAAAGTGCCCCTCTAAGAATGGAGAGGGGGCAGAAGTACCCGGGCCTCGGTGTCATACCACCGAGTCTCAAATCCCAAATCTGGCTCATAATGTCCTGATTTAAGGCCAGTTCAGAGAATTCTGTCATAGCTGGCTTCTTTACACAGTGGTGACGTTAATAATGCCTGTGCTATAAGGTTATTGTGAACATGACATATGATGATGTCTTTCAAATAGTGCTGAGCCATTGCTATGACTGAATAAAATTTGGCCACGACTGTTGTTGATATTCCCATCAATATTTCCTATATAAGAGACATTCTCCATATTTAAGATTCTACACTTGAATCCATTATTTTTGCTTTACTTCCAAAGAATTCATAATATATTGTCTTTTAACTCTGTGTCCTTTGTCCAATCTGATAGGTTCTGAGAGAGGATTGGATTATTCATTATCAAGTTTCTTAGACTATGGTAGGTTTTCCCATTGAATGTGACCTACATACACATAATGTAAAAATTATTGATACAAACTTCAAATGAACCTTAACAAGCTGTATCTTGATAACATTGGAATCATTCAAAAGTGAGAACATCAATTAATGACTGTCCTCTGTACTCTGTTCGTTGCCATACAATATGCAAGAAGTCATCATGAACAGAACTGAAACCTGCAAAGCAAGTCAAGGCTAAGGTGTGGGTTTTAAATAGTCCAGTATATTATGGGCCTAAGCAGCTGACACTCCTTTCCATGCCATTGGAAACTTTTCTCACTAGAATTCCTCTTCCATCCTTGTCCCGTTGACTTTCACCTACAAGGAATCATGTTCTATAAAGTCATCCTAAAGCCTGTTTTCTGAGGGCTTCACATTGAGACTGTCTCTCACTCACTTCCTGAGAGTCATAGTACATAGAAGCTCCTAGATCTCTCACTACAAAGAATGTGTGGTCTGAGCTCAGTATACAAATCCTAACTTTGAACTGAATATTTCAAAACATAATCTTATCAAATTCCCTTCTGCAAAATCTAAAATGTTTCAAAGACACAAACCAACTTCAGTGCCTTCCCACTGCTCCTAGGATAAAAGCAAGGATTGTCACATGCCTGTCAGTCCCTGTCAACCCACCCAAGCTCTCAACTTCACTTTAGTGGATGGAGCTCTTCCCTGTCATACCAACCAGGCATGCTCTTAGATTCAGTGCTTTCTGGAAAGTTCTTCCACATCCCCCTTCAATGCTAGTTTGTGGAAATATAGCTGTCCCCTCAGTCCAGTTCAGATCTGGTTTGAGCCTTTTTGTATAGATTTGTAAGATGCATCTCCATTTGTAACTATAGTCATGGGTCATTTAATGACAGGGATTCATTCTGAGAAAGGAATAATTAAGATATCTTCTGTGCAAACATGGTAGAGTGTACTAGCAGATCCAGGTGGCTACACTGTCACTTGGAGACACAATCCCTACAGTCCTATAAGACTACTATATGTGCAGCCCAAAGTGGACTAAAATATCATTTTGTACCACAAGAGTGTGTGTGTGTATATATGTATATATACACCATACCCCTAGGTTCTAAACCTCAGGAACATAGAGATTGCATTTGTGGTTTTAATCATCATGTCTACAATGCACAGCCCATTGTCAGCCTTGTATATTTAAAAAGTCAGATTACTTATGCATTTAATTACCCAGCACCATGTTTCTGTGGGATTTTTCCAGTGTGAAGACAGTCTTTAACCAAACTTCACCTCCTTAATCAGAGGCAACTGGCAACCATTCTTGAAACTGGAGATCGGATCCTGACTTATCTTTCTCTATTCCTCTTTGCCTGTCAATATTTTTATATAGCACATAGCACTGTTTAATTTAACATAAGCCCTTCAACGTGCTTGTCTGGTTCATTGTCTACCTCCCATAGGCAAGGTTTACTCCACGTAGAAATAAACACTGACTCTTGTTCACAACTCTGCCCACAGTGCTGAGATCCAATCTGGAGCATATTAGGAAGTCAGTGAGTATTTGTCATCAAATACTAAAGCTCAGCTCAGCCCTACTAGATGCAGCAACTGAAATGCTAATATCTTTCCATCAAAGTTGTGTATATCCTGAGAAAAGCAGAGAGCTCCTTTCTGATGGGATTGGTTTTCTGCTTCAGCATGAACCATAAAACCTGACTATTCTAAACGGAGATGTACAATATACACACACATATACATGTATATGTATACACACAAACACACACACACACATATATATAATACATACTGGGTTTCAGATTATTAGTATGCACAAAACAATGTGAAATAGCTAATGGAAATTTTACATGAGTTTCATATTGAAATAATGACATTTTAGGCATACTGGGTTAACAGACAAATATCACCTATTTCTTATTACTGCTTTTTAAAATATTTTATCTGTTTATTTATTTGAGAGAGAGAGAGAGAGAGAGAGAGAGAGAGAGAGAGAGAGAGAGAGAGAGAGAGAGGGTTTCCAGGGCCTCCAGCCAATACAAAGGAACTCCAGATACATGCATCATCTTGTGCATCTGGCTTTATGTGGGCCCTGGGGAATTGAACTCAAGTCCTTCTGCTTTGCAGGCAAATGCCTTAACTGCTAAGCCATCTCTCCAGCCCTCTTTTTACTTCTTAATCAGACTACTTGAAAGTTTTAAGTGGCATATGTAGCTTGAATTGTATTTCTACTCTTGTGCTACAACACAATTTTCCAATCATTTCAACACTTTTTTGAGGAAATTTTAGGATATAGATCAAAACATAAAGATATCAGTGTTTTATTCCTCTTTGACCTCTTTGAAGGAGTTCATATAATTTGCATATAATATCAAAGATTAAAAAATAAGTTCTGTATGCATTAAGCTTTTAAGTTCTTTCTTTTCTAGACAGAAAACAAATTTTGCTGAAATCAGTTGGACTGGGGGGCGGGGAGGGGAGACTCAAGCTGTCCTAAGAAGGTGCTTACTTGTCTGTTATTCAATGTGGAGTTGTTATTCTGATTACCTCGTTTGAACTCACAAATGTCTTCAAGCTTATATCACTCTTTATATTTCAAAGCTATGCCCCTCTTGAAAGAATGCATGTACTTGTGATGTTTTTTTTTCTTTTTGCATTGCACATTGATATACATCCAGCCCTTTTTAAAACCTATTTACTCTTATTGTTGTTTTAGCAAAGTCTCATTAGGTTGCCATGGCTAGTCTGGAACTCACTATGTAATCCAAGGCTGGCCCTTATATCTGCCCCCTATGTGCTGGGATTATGAGCACATACCGTTATACCTAGCTTCTTTTTACTTTTTTATTTTGAGGTGGGGGGTCACTATGTTCCAAAGGATGGACTTGAATTCGCTCTGTAGCCCAGGCAGGCCTTCAACTTCATCCTCCTGCTTCATTCCCTCTAGACTAGCCTGAATGACAGGCCTGGCTTACTTGCGAATTCTCCAGAGGTGCTGACTCCATTCCATGGTCTGAATGAAAGAGCAGCATTCATGATGGGTCCTTCGTTCTTTACTAAGTAGATCTCATCAAAGAATTCCATCTGCTCAAATTCATCAGAGATTATAGCACAAATGAGTGCCCATAAAATTAGTATAGAAGTGACATACACAACACATAGGACCCCCTGGCACACACACCCTATAAGTGTGATCTCACAATGAATATATATTGAACCTTATCTTTGAGGCAGTAATAGGTGAAGGGGGTGACTCGTAGCAGTTAATTTCAACATCATGTGGTGAATCCTAATACTCTGATAAAGAGAAGCATTGGGTACAATGGATATGTAAAAAAAGGAACCTGTTGCTACAAGTGCATGTGTACAGGGGTGTGGGCTGGCGAGATAGAAGAGAACATCAGGGGAAAGTACTGCTACGTCTCTAATTAGGACTGGTGTTATTGATTACCTTCTTTGCTCATCACCAGCTCTGAGAGAAACATGCAGTCAGTCTGAAAGTGAACATGTCCTCCTCAGGACTTTCACTGTAACTGTTCCCAGTCTGCTTGTGTTTCTGGGGAGTAATGACACCATAGAGATAAGAGCTGTGATGAAGAGTTTTTGCCTTTCTTTATTTCTAATAAATGCCATCACCTGAAAGTTAAAAAATGAATGAATGAACAAATAAATTAAAAATTGAAGGCAGCTGTCCTCCTGGATTCTGATGACAGAGGCTTGCTCTGTCTCTCACTTCAGCATCTTACTCAAATACCTCTGAGTATTCTAGCAAGTCCCAGATGTTTCTTGAAGGGTTTAAGGCTGCCTTCGGGGTTCCCTCATGACCCACTTGTAAAGGAGATGGAAAGCCTTTTATTTGGGTGAAAGAAGAAGCCACCTTGTCAACCTTGTGACAAAAGTTCAAATTTTGTTATATGCATATCGGGTATTAAATGCTTATAGAAATCCTTCAATAAGGAAGTATTTCCCAAGTCCTGCTGTAGATGTGAAATGGAATTACAATTTGACTTCTTCTCTAAGTAGCACATAAATTCAAGGAAAAGGAGTTCAAGGTATTCTAATCCTGATGGTTTTCAGCAGACAAGATTATAAGAAAACAACAGGCTGCCTCCCTTAAGCCAGTACAAAAATGTTCACCAACTTTACATTTTCAGCTTATTTTCTTGACTTGTCTCCAACATTTGATACAGCAAAAGAAACAAATAGATGAATAAAATTATTGTAGATTTATAATTAAACATTATTGAAAAGGAAAATCTATTCATTATGTCTTTCAATGACCTCTTTGATAATATAAGCAATTTAGAAAATTCATTTATAACTTAGAATCTTAAAAAGACAAGCTATCAAACTATCACCTAATTAAAAAAATAAATAAATTATAACCCCATCATATTTCTTCAATCATCTTCCTGCCAGGAAGCCCAGGCAGTGCCGGTGTTCAAACACTCCATCAGCCTCATACAGTTTCTACCCAGGAGCATTACCCAGATCTCTTCTGAAAGAGGCCTTTCACAAAAAATCTGGTTAATGGCCACAGATGCTCATCTATTAGCAGTTCTAAGAGACCCAACAATCAATGTTTGAATTTGTTTTATTTAACTTTTCCTAAGCTTATTCAAACACAGAATTCTGTCTTTATCTGCCTGTTATCCAGATTTATTTCTCTTTCCCTTCAAGAGTTTTGTCTTAGTTTCTCTCCATGGATGTCTATGGAGAGAAAAAGCTGTGTGCAAAGTGTGTGTGTGTGTGTGTGTGTGTGTGTGTGTGTGTGTGTGTGTGAGAGAGAGAGAGAGAGAGAGAGAGAGAGAGAGAGAGAGAGAGAGAGAGAGAGAATCAGTTCTACTCTGGACCTAATTTGCTGGCCCTGTGGCTATCATCTATGTATTGTGCTATATATTTATGTGTTAAAATTTATGTGTTAAAAACAAGGTCATCTTCTAGGTAGCCTGCCCTACTGCTGGTCCCCAGTCTTGTACTGACTGGACTATACAGGAACAAGAGCCTTCTAAGGAACTCCCAAAGTCCTTCAGGAAGTGGTATGTGATGATGTGCTATAGTAGCTGATGAGTTTCCATCTGAGTCAGGGCTACCACAGGGGGTCCCCAGGAATTAACACCTCTTTGAGAAGATGTTACAATGCCAGGCTGAGGTCATGACCATCTCTCTCCTTTAACTCAGAGCCCTCAAGGGCTTTCCCAAGTCACTGAGAGTACCAGAATCCAAAGCAGATCTCAGCCCAGGTCCTCTCCTCTTTCCAAATGCCCCAAGCTGTCTTGTTTTAACACTTGCTTGGAGGGGGGGAGCTTGGTTTTTGCTTTGGGTTTCACATCCTTCAATTATGAAAGGCACATCCTGGTGCTGCATCCAATGACATGAAATGTCCTCATGGGTTCATTTAACATTTGCTCCCAAATCTTTACCATGAGAAGGTGTTGAAAGGGTGTCTGAAGATAATCACAATCCTGCAGTCAAATGCTCTACCACTGGGCTATACCCCTGATAATCACAATCCTGAGGCAGCAATAGCCAGTGTATCTCCCATGCTTAGAGACAGACACAGTTCTAAAAGGCCATGCTGGGCAGATTTCCATAGACAATTCTCCTGTTGTGTTATTCAACAGGAGAACATAATGCATGGTGAGAAGATAGCTCAATGAATCAGCACTTATTGATTGTCAGAATCAGCTCCAACTTGCAGGGATCAACTTCCAAACCAGGCACGGTTTAGAGAAGGAAGGGATTTATTTGTAGCTTACAGATCCAGGGGAAGTTCCATAATGGTGGAAAAAGCTGGCTCCCTTTCAACAGATCCAAGCAGAGAGACAGACACTAAACAGCCAGCAAAGAGCAGGGGACGCCAAGCAGAACTCAGACTGCATACCTTGAGGCTGGAAACAGATCCACCCTCAAACACACCTTTGGGCTGGACCCTAGGATCTGTCCCCAGTGACACCTCCTCCATCCAGGCAGCTGGAAGTCCAAGTTAAAAGCTTTAATAAAACATTTGAATCTGTTGGGGGGTAGGGGGACAAACATTCAAACTACAACACTGATAAAGCATGAATAACTTAAGTTTGATCCCAAGACCACATATAAAGGGCTAGTCTGTAAGTCCAGCACTCTCTGCAACTTGATGACTGGAGTTAGGAAATGTTCATGAAGCTCACTGCAAACCCAGCAAAGAACTACAACAGAAGAATGAGATCCAGAGACAAATCCCACCCAAATTGTGACAGTCAGGTGTGTACAGAGACCACTCTTACCCTTCCAGCCCCTCCCTTTGAATGGGAGGTGTCTAGTTAGAGCTACAACCTAGGTGCCAAAACTGATTGGTCAGATATAACCCAATCAGCTGTCCCTCTGACTCACATGGGGAGGACTTAAAACTAGCCTCCCTAGAGAACTCGCCCTCTTGTCCCACATGGC